>JAUCMT010000001.1:24898115-24924443 GCA_032357475.1 Enteromius thamalakanensis
TCAAACCCCTCACACCTGAGAGAGCTGGATCTGAGCTACAATCACCCAGGAGATTCAGGAGTCAAGCTGCTCAAACATAAACTGGAGGATCCAGACTATGAACTACAGATACTCAAGTAGGTCAAACGCTAAAGCCCAAAGTGTACTGTTTTTAGTATTACTAGTTTTTGTACATGGTTGCTATCTTTTTTCTGTCACAGAACATCTTTGATAAGTAAAGAAATTAAACGACTCTTGACATTCAAGTACTTAAAGAAAGGTAGAAAGAGGAAGGTTTTTTTGTTTGTTTAGTTTTTTTCCAGTGGTTAAACATTTGTTGTCAGAGTTGGTATTTTGGCTTTATATATGATTAGACGTGTGTCATTGGAACGGCCACATGTGAGGTCACATTTGGGGAAAAAAAAAACTAATTTAAGACTTCTGCATGCTCGCAATAAACTTTTTTGCGAGCTCAAACCTTACAGTTTCAGGTTGATCTATTTTCACCCGTATTTATTAAGCTTCTAAGAATTACTCTCAAGAACACTGCTGTTAGATTTCTCTGTATGGTTTTAATGGCTCGCCATATATATTAGATTTCTCTAATACATATAATAAGTGTGATCTGAGTTCAGGGGGAAAAAGTTTTTTTTCAAGAAAGTAGTGTAGCATAGTGAATCTTAACCCAAAGTGAGGTTTGTGTTACCAGACCTTATAGCTGAAGACAGACACTGTCAGGACCTCCTAATTGAGGCCTCACAGTACGCAGGTGTTGTATGGCCTTTAGTTCACACCTTTACAGACCAAATGTTGAATAGTGGGGTGCAGTTGCAAAGCTACATTTAAAAGAGTAGGACTAAAAGCTTTAGAGCTGATTCATGTCACAATGTTTATTATCGTGTCTTTGTGTGTTTATAGTGTGGATCATGGAGGAGAGATCAGGATGATCACAGGACCAAGGAAGTGTATGTCTACACACACAAACGTCTATATTTCTGAGCTCATCTCAGACTCATAGATATCTTCTATGATCTATACAAACATCACAGAAATATGATTTGTCCAGTCCACTCATATTTGTCTTATCATGCTTGTTATTTATATACCCAGATAGCACACGTATGTCTAATACATCAGTTTTACATACATTCTGAATCATAAACATCTTAAACACATCTAATACCTATATTTTACATGTAAAGGAAATGTGCAATAGATGTATTGCAGATGAGCAAACATTCTAAAAAACAGGTCTTCCAGATGTCTAATAGATGTCTCCTAGATGTACGTGTGCTATCAGGGTGTGTGTGTGTGTGTGATGCGATATATCTATCTTCTCTGAGAATATTTTGGCAAATTTCACTTGTTTAGTACAGAAAAATATTGATTTTTTTGCGCAAGCAGTCTTTCTCTCATAAATGCGCTGTGGAGGTGCTCTCTCTTAACATCACAAAACAGTTACCCTATTGTAAAACCATGTTATAATGTAATTTTTTAATAAAGGTGTAGGTGTATAATGTAAAGTGAAAGCTGTAAACACACACAAACATGTTATTCTTGATGTTTCTCTCTTCGTGTGTTCAGATGCCTGTGACCTCACACTGGATCCAAACACAGCACACACTAAGCTGGAGCTGTCTGATGAGAACAGGAAGACCACACACATGTTTGAGTGTCAGCAGTATCCTGATCACCCAGAGAGATTTGATGGTGTTCCTCAGGTTCTGAGTGTTGAGAGTCTGACTGGACGCTGTTACTGGGAGACTGAATGGAGCGGAGATAATGTTGATATATCAGTGTCATATAAAGGAATCAGCAGGAAAGGGGTGAGAGAAGACTGCATGTTTGGATGGAATGACAAATCCTGGAGTCTGGACTGCTCTGATAACAGATTCTCTGTCTGGCACAATAATAACAGCACTGATAAACCTGCTGCCGGTTCATCCTCTAATAGAGTAGGAGTGTATGTGGACGTGTCGGCCGGCTCTCTGTCCTTCTACAGCGTCTCTGACACACACACACTCACACACTTACACACATTCAACACCTCATTCACTGAACCCCTCTACGCTGGGTTTACAGTTTATTATGATTCCTCAGTGTCTCTGATATATCCTGAAAATCCTCTTTCTGATAATAATCTCACATGATGAGGGGCCAAGCACAGAAGCTGCCTATCTTCTATTGCATCTGTTTTTCCGGTCGAGTCAATGGCAGCCCATAGAACCGCTTGTGGGAAAATTGGGAAGCTCAGGTGTCACCATAGCATATTCGGTGTCTCTACCTCAACCAAAGTTTTAGTCTTAATTACTTTTTTTTTTAATTCTTTTTTCCTCTGAATCCTTAGCTCCTGCTGAGTTGAATGTTGAAGGAATTAAAAATGTAAAAATCGTTTTATTTTTTTCGCTTTCTTGTAAAACCTATGTTTTACGTAGTACCTACGAGTTCGTCCTAGACATTTTGTATGATTTTATTTTATTTTTTTACCAAAATTTGCTCAGCCTATCTTTATACCATGCTGGCAAAAGTCAATTAGTCAAACTCAAATATTGATTCAATAAAAAGGAGGAATTTGATTTTTTTCACCTTTTTTGACTAAAATGGCTTCAGTTACTCATTTCTGTAGTTGGTCTGATGCTTTGGTCTGTGGTGCTTGGCCTCTTAACTTATGCTTGTATTCATTTTTAATTAGCTTTTTATGGTTAAGAAATGACACATCTAGATCTAGATCAAATTTTGATAAACACAGTAATAAGTTTGCTTTAATATTTATATTGTAAACTAATCAAATGTAATAAAAGTACATTTGGGACTCATTTAATGAACTTGTTTAACAATCTTTGATGACCATATGGACCCTTTTGCACATTGATGGTTTTATAAATAAAAAGGAAAGTTGGTGTAGATTTAGTGTACTTTCAAATCTGAGACCCACTGGCAGCACTTGGAGCCTCATTTACAAACTGTTGTACAGAAACCAAGAACCTAAATTTGATCTTACAATTATTTTTCAAACATGTGTACCTATGATACATAAAATGAACGTGTATGTACATATGTGAATCTTTGCGTTACATGGGTTACAGTAACCTGAGCTTCAGTGTGTTGATCTTCATGGATGTCTTTCTCACATATGCAAACAAAGACCCTTGTATTTATAACTAAAATGAGTCAGACGTGACCGCAGCAATCCTGATTAATTAATTACTGACAGAAACAGTTCATGAAAATTAAAAGTGCAGAAACTCTTTAAATACTGGACAGACAGAGACAGGGGCCTGATTTATAAAATGTTGCACAGAAACCATCCTAAATCTGATCGTACGATTATTTGTTTGTTCAGATATGTGTACGTTTGTTTCATAGAAAGAATGAAAATTTTCTTTCAGAAGTGATCTCTGTGAATCACAAATGATCTTGAACTTGAGCACAGATAAATGGTTTCAGCGCTCTGCTCGTAAACAACTCCTAATTAATGTCATTTTCATATGAAACATCCCCATCATCATAATTTAGAGCAGCGTGCAGCTTATATTATCAGAAACCTGCAATAATCTGACAACAAAAATTGTGTGCGTCTGCGCAGACCCTGACATGACTTTTCTCGTTTTTAGAAATATGAGCGCTGCCGTGGATTTAAGCACTCTAGGATCAAATCTGTGCGTATGCATGCTTTATAAATGAGGCCCAGGAAGTACAGAGATGATGATGTCGTCAGTGCAGAAGCTGCAGTGTCATCATGGTAACAGCCAGTAGGAGCAGCTGCAGACAGACAGGTGACCAGACTCTGGATGCAGCAGCTGCAGAGAGACACACAGATGTTAAGATGAATCAGCAGACGAGTGGATCAGGATTGGTTTGACTGCGTGGTCTGGTGTGTCTGTGGTACCTGTGGTGCCGGTTTGTGCTGACGGTGTTTTAGTGCTGCTGCTGGTGGTGGTGCTGGTGACGGTGGTGTCTGTGACGGTGGAGTTCCTGCCGCCCGTCAGACCGAGCTGCAGCGTGTCCAGATCTGACTGCAGCTGAAGCCTGATCCACTCCTGAATCTGTGCTGCGCTTTCATACGTCTTTAGGTCGGCCACATTCACACCCAGCAGACTCTTCACCTCAGGCACGTTCAGCACCTGCACACACACACACACACACAGTACTAATGAACACAACACACCTGCAGATGAGGAGCTGAAGACTAAAACACACTGAGATCAGAGTCTGTTTTCTCATGTGTGACTAAGCAGCCCTATTTATTGTGCCTTCATTTCCACTCGTCTCTTCACCCTCGGATAGGAGCGACTGAGAGGAGACTCACATTGATGACGCTCTGCTTCAGAGTCATGAACGTGGGCACGTCCATATTCACACTGGAGTTCACAAGAGTACGAATGAACGGCAAATCAGCACCTCCTGAAAACACACACACACACACACAGATCAGCCCAGAGTCCTCACAGACCTAGTGTCCTGCACATGTTTCTGTGATAGAGGGGTTAAGGGATAGAAAATATCATTCACCTGATAGAAAATCAATGGAAGTCTAAGCAATGTCCCCGCTAAGACAGCAAAATCTTAGTGTGTATGTAGGTGTCTGTGAGTGTGTGTTGTTACCGAGGTAGCTCTGCAGGAGCTGGTATGTTGTGATGCTGACGGAGTTTGTACTGCGTGTGTTTGCGGTGAATGCATTCTGAGCAATACTGAACAGGATCGACGCCTTCTCCGAGCTGCAGCTGGTCAAAGAGAGAGCAGAAGCTCGCCTGCAAACACACACACATGCTTAGTTTCTATTTCTTAAAAAATAAGACACAGACACAAACTTACAGTATCTAAATGGAGACACTGCACTGACCTCTACTGGTTCCATATAGAACTTATTTTATAACATTATAAGCTGACCCTGAAAAAAAACTCCTGCTTATATATATATATATACGGTAAATATGCCTTATAAAGTTTTTATGCAATTTATGTAATTTAGTGTCTCCAACAGTAGGTTTTAAGGAATTCTGTTCAGTTTAGCTCAATTTTGTGTTCAAAGGCAGTCCCCAAAAATTGGATAAATTGATGTGTGTGTGTGTGTGTGTATGTGTGTGTGTGAGTGTGTGCACGTTTATGTGGTTTATGAGGACACAGGTGTGTATAATGACATGGGTATGACAGGTATTACAATATGTAGGTGATTTATAAGGAGAGTGTCCCTGTAATTCAAAAGGCTTCAAAAAACACACACAGTCTCCTGTAAGGGGTAGGTTTAGGTGTAGGGTCAGTGTAGGGCAATACAGTCTGTACAGTAGAAACACCATTACACCTATGAAGAGAGAGACCCCATAAACCACAGAAACCAACATGCGTGTGTGTGTGTGTGTGTGTACTCACAGCACACTGGCAGCTGTGATGTTACTCAGCATACTGGTGTTCAGTGCACACAGGTTTGTTCCTCCCAGAGCGTTCAGCTCATTAGTGCCAAGAGTATTTCCTTTCACACTCAGATACTTACTGACCAGCAACTGGACCTGAGAGAGAGACACACATCAATACAATGAGGAACTGGACACGTGTGTGTGACGTGAATAACATTATGAGAACAGTACTCACACAGTCTCTCTCTCTCTCACACACACACACACACACACACACACACAGTACCATCTGTGCGTCCCAGTCTCCATTGCGCTGGTTCATCAGAGCCGAGAGCGTATCGATCTTGGTGATGTTCCACTTTGTGACATCATCGGGTGTGGCCGCGCGGGAGGCGGAGTTTAAAACTTGCAGAACTTCATCAGACAGTCCGCCTGGATATGCCTGGGGGGAGGACACACACGCATCTATGGCAACACTGTGATTGGATTGCAGGTACAGGTGTGTGTTCAGCTGTGTGTTCTACCTGGTTGAGTTTGTCCAGGACAGTCCTCTGGTAGCTCCTCTCGTAAACTCTGTCGGTCACTGCCTCCAGGTTGTCTTTGAGAGTCTGGACGCTCAAACAGGCGTTAAACTGCTGCACGTTGTACGCAAACGGAAACATGTCACTGTACACTTGAGTCTGCCGGATCTGTCCCACAGTGCATGCTGTTTCTACAGATTCAAATATATCACACGCACTCATTTAATGAAATAAAACAACTAAACATATCAAGGTTTACACAAAACATCACATAGAAAACAGTTGTTTAGAATTTTGATGTGTATTTTTACTATAGCCTTGCTAAGCAGAAGAGACTCTTCGAAGCATTAAAACATCTCAGCAACCCCAAACATTAGTGTGATAGCAGTTCTGTGGTGTCTCAACCCTTTCCAGTTATCCTCCTATACTTGTCTGCTTGATCCTATTCCACCTCCTTTAAGTCATTTCGTGTACCTGGACTTACTTACATTCTTTACACAAAGACAGGCTCGTATAACCCCCCTTCCTAAGAAATCCATTCTTAACCCAGATCTTAAGGGAACTACAAAGAGTTTTCTCTTTCTTTTGAAAAACACTTGAACAAGTTGTGTTCATCTCTGCCTTTCTCTAACTTAGCCTTCAGAAGTGGAAATTCAAGTGAAACTGCCGTGCTCTCAGTTGTTAAAGCTCTAAGAATAGCAAGAGGACTGAGGTAGGTTGCCTTTCACACGGTTAACCACCAGATCCTCCTGTCAACAACATTGGCAAAGAGCATCTCAGGAACCACACTCCAATGGTTTGAGTCTTATCTCTCAGATAGATCCTGTAGAGGTGAGGTGTCCCACATCTATCTACTGGAGTGCCTCAGGGCTCAGTTCTTGGACCACTTCTCTTTTCTTTCTACATGTCATCACTAGGCTCTGTTGTTTAGAAACATGGGTTTTCACATCACCGTTATGCTGATGACACTCAACTCTACCTCTCACTCCATCTTGATGATCCAATGTTAGCTGCTCACACCTCAGCTCGTCTAACAGACATTTCTAGCTGGATGAAAGACCATCACCTTCACCTCAACCTAGTTAAGACAGGACTGCTTCCATCAAACCCATAACTTCATCACATCAATCACATCTCACTCAAAAACAGCCAGAAACCTTGGAGTTGCATGATGTTAATCTTTTGTTGGTTTTGATTGCTTCTTTTGTCTTCATTTGTAAGTCTCTTTGGATAAAATTCCTGCTAATTGACTAAAATGAAAACATGTATGTTTCTGCAGTGATTCTCACCAGCAGATCTCTTGATTTTGACTCGTGAGATTTTGTTGACCTCATTCATCATGTTGAGGATATTCATCTCTGATGCTTTATTGTTTTTCCTCAGGTCACGAATGAAGGTCTTCAGGAACCTCTGGTTGGTGCCCTGACAAACACACACACATACAGACAGAGAGTTGTGGTTGGAACATACACACACACACACAGAGTTGTGGCTGGAACACACACCACAGTCGCACCTGTGGGAATTTGCTCCAGATGTTGGCTGTGAGGTAGAGCGGCAGCAGGCCCAGGTTCTCCAGTGTGGTTCTGTTCCAGCTGTCTGAGGGTCTGAGAGAAAGCTCTGGAGTCAGTCTTAACTAATATAATGCACAGCAGATCAGTGTGACACACTTGTGTGTGATTGTGTGTGTACCCGTAGCTGGTTTTCCCTCCCAGCAGGACGCTCTCCAGCCCAGAGATCTGCTGAGCTGATAGACTCACACACTGCTTGAGTTTCTCCAGCACATACGGGTCTGAGCTCAGGATGTAATCAGGGCTCAGAAAACAGCACATGTTGCCCAAAACATCCAGCTGATCACGACTGATCCTGAAGCCTGAGATTCCCTTAAACACACACCAAACACCACATGATTCACACACTGCACCAGACAAACCCGAAAACCTAAAAATATAAATAAAAATAAAAATATGTATGCTCCAATTTAATTAAACTTTCTGTCCATTCCGTACAAATAGTTAACAAAAACAGGCTAAAACATTTGTGATGCATATTTGTCAGTTATGCCATTGTTTTGATATACTTGTTACAGTAATCTAACATGCATCATATAAGCTGAATTTGTTTCTGTTAAAAAACTGCACCTACAAATGCTTGATACAGGAAATGAATATGCATTTGTTTATACACAGATGTTAAGGTTAAGCCCAAATCCTCTTCTGAGTGTATAAATGAATATCAGGAGTCAGTTTCGATTACCAGACAGTCCCTGGCGTTGTTGAACAGCGTCTGCTTCTTGTAGGACAGTGTGCTGGACAGAACGGAGAAGTTAGCTGTTCCCAGAAACGAGAAATACGTGTGGCAGAGAGATCTGTCGATCATGGAGTAGCTGAAACACAGTCAAACAAACACACATAATGGTCTTCTAGAGCTGAGTGTGAGTGAGGCTGACAGCATGAGTGTGTGTTTGTGCTTTGAGACGTACTTGTAATAGATGAGCGCTTCAGCGGGATACTGGGAGAAAGCGTTAAGGTCGGCACTCTTGATGTACTGATACATGCACGTCAACTGAAACACACAAACTCACTCATGAACACACTCACACTCGACTGAAAGACCCTCGCACACATCTCATCATCAAAGCTGTGTCCGCTCCTCGATTACATTTTAAACTCACTGTATTCAGTGAGACACAGATCACTGTACTCAAACATCAGCCTATAAAATCTACTGTAGTATTTGAGTATTTTTCTAGATGATCATGCTCAAAAAACATGTTTAACACAATCCACTTGATGTCTTCTGTGTGATTGATAGAGCAGAGGTTTTTATCCAGTAAAAGCGCTACCCCTGGTTTTACAGACAAGACTTAACCCTAGTCCTAGACTAAAATGTAAATCTGAGCTGTTTCAACGAAAAGAAACCTGCACTGACTGATCTTTAAACATGTCAGTGTCTTTGTTTTGTCTTAAGATGCACGCCAGTAATGCCTTTTTCCAAGGCATGTATATAACATTTACATTTACATTTACATTTATTCATTTAGCAGACGCTTTTATCCAAAGCGACGTACAAGTCGCTTTTTTTTTTTATTATAAAATAATTAAATTTCCTAACTGAACTATGGCCTAATCCTGGCTTAGGCTAAACCCTGTCTGTGAAACCAGCCTCTGTGTATTTGTTTAGTCGTTCAGATTCTGCTGCTTCAAAGGTCTTTTTGCTGTCATTTCTTGACTGGTTTTCACATCAAGTAAACGTCAGAATAACTTTAGTATCGTTAGCAATATTTCAAGATGAACACGTGATTTACTTAGTGCCCTCAGTATCACTTCTGCTTAATATCATTAAACTAATTAAAGCCACATAACCTAGTTTTAAGTGAGACATGTTCCTGGATCAACATGTTTGGTGCTTCTGTCTATTTCTGTGAAACTGTTTCTGTCAAATTTAAGGCACTACTCATAAGTAAGGGTAGGTTTAGGTGTAGAGATATGGTCAAGACTTAAATTTGGGAGTTTTTACAATATTTTTCATGTGTGAATGATGAAGCTGGAGGGTTTGGTGTAGGCAAGAGCAGATTTATCATTTTTTTGGTAAAGGTTTCACAAGGCTCTGCAGAACATGAAGGAGCATCTTACTGTGCGTGTCAGTGGTTTTTAAAAGTCTGCGGGTTATTGTGAGCCTGTTCACCTGAGACTCCTGCAGGACGAGCGTCTGATTGACTCGCCGTCTGCAGCCGCGGATCACATTCATGACCTTACTGGAGCTAAAGCTCTGGATTCGTGAACAGGTGAAGCCCTGCAGCACCTGGAAAGACATGCTACATGCACACACACACACACACACACACACACGTGTTAACATGGTAAAAACTACACCTTCGTGCATCCTGACTGATAAAACTCGTCACTTACTTATCCGAGTTGCTGAACTGAGAAGCAACGCTTTCAAAGATCAAAACAGCCTGAGAGGAAGAGGAATTCAACCGTGTGATTATGAATATTTGACAAATGGACCAATAGTTTAACATGAAGGTCTGCCACACCTGCTCGTGTTTCCATGTCTTCTGGTTGACTGTCTGCACAGTCGCAGATGATGAGGACACACTCTGCAGGAAGACGCGAGGGATTTCTGTGGCCAAGTTGTCAGGGACGTTTGTGACAATGCTGTCGGACGAGCTGCTGACAGAGATAATCTGAAAAGACAAAGACAGAGAGAGACGTCACGAGAAGAAGCTGAGAAGCTCCAGACACAAGGGGATGTGAGCGAGAGTTACCTGGCTGACGATGGTCTGCTGGACGATAACAGGTGCGCCAATGATGTTGGTCAGGAACAACTGAGATTTAAGGGCTTCAAGGAAGATATTTCCAGAGATCAGGCTGAAGAGCGATGACTGAACACCGATGATCAGCGAGCCCAAGTTCTGCAGACTCAATGCGCTATCAATCTGCCACAGACACACTTGTGTGTTAAGAAATACACAACGGACTTCAACAGATCAAACTGAATAAGTGATTTAACGAATCACTGGTTTGATCAACAATACAGATTCATTCAAGAATGAAACAAGTGACCGTCTTTATAAGTGAGTCATTTAATCATTGATTTAATTAATTAATTTAACAACACAGATCCAGTCAGTACTGAACCAACCAACTGTGTTTATGAATAAATAACTGATTCAACAACATGTTCAATGACACAAGCCTGTTTCAGGAGGAAAATTCTTAAATGATTCAGTGAATGTTTGACAAACAATTTGTTCAACAATGCTGATTCAGTCAGGACTAAAATGAATGTGATTATGCATTAATCATTGATTCAACAATATGTTTAACAACAGATTCAATAAATCTTTGATTCAAATGATTTGTTTAACAACACTGATTCATTTAAGAATGAAACAAGGAACT
This sequence comes from Enteromius thamalakanensis, assembly GCA_032357475.1. Taxonomy (NCBI): domain Eukaryota; kingdom Metazoa; phylum Chordata; class Actinopteri; order Cypriniformes; family Cyprinidae; genus Enteromius; species Enteromius thamalakanensis. Next base: position 24,908,880 of record JAUCMT010000001.1, read on the forward strand.
GTCTTTGAAAGTGAGCCGATAAATATTTGGTTCAAACCATTCATTCAACAACACTGATTCACTTAGGAATGAAGCAGCACTGATTCGGTGGTCTTTGAGAGGTGTTGGTGGTGTGTACCTGGTAAACTCCAGAGGACAGCAGGGTCTGGATGATCATCATGGCCTGATCCAGGTTCCAGCCCTGAATGAGTCTGAGTATAGAGAGTGCATTGAGCAGTACGTTTCCTCCAGCACCGCTGATCTGGGCTGTACTCAAACCTGTGCATGACTGACCCAGAATCTGGAAGGAGTTCACCGTCAAGTCGTCTATGTTACTGGCCAGAGCCGCCGAGACCTGCCACACATACAGGGTTAGCTCAGACAGAGCTGATTTCTGTTCAAATAAACACATTCAATCTCTCCTGTACGTACGTCAGGAAGGATCTCAGTGCAGTTCTGATGGACTTTGGTTGAGACGTTCTTCAGCTGCTCCAGACTCAACTCTATGAAGGAGCTTGCAGGAGCCAAGCAGAGGAACTTCAGAGGAAGACTGTAAACACACATACATTAAAAATCCTCCTTTTGGAAGCTAGAGTGTAATTTAGTAATGTGCTGTTGGTGTCTCTCACTAGTAGGCACTGAAGTATGGATTAGTATCAAACAGCAAAAACACATAATAATCTAAGACTTCAGCATCAACGTCGATCTGATTGAAGAGCTGCAGGTTCTCCAGATTCACCAGGAACGGCTGTAAAACAAACAAACAGGTTTCTAAGTTTGAAGAGATATGTGAGCTAAACAGATACAAACAGCAAGAAACATCTTCAAAAGTTCTTCAAGATGTTTGCTAACACACCTGAATCAAGCCAAACTGGTAGAGGTCGTCCAGAGTGACAAAGCTCAAGAAAACAGAGATGTACTCTGCAAACCAGGCAGTGGAGTTGAGATCGGGGTTGGATGTGTTATAACATTTCGGAGTGGAATCAGAAGCTGAGAACACATTGACAAATGTGGCTCATCGTCAGACAAGTGTTCATTAATATTATCCCAGCAGAAACAATCGTGCAGGCAGTCAAAGTGACTCACAGGTGTTAAGGTAGACCAGAATGGTGTTGTAGATGTCCCACTCAGAAAAATGTCCTGCAGTGTAGTTGTATGTAGCCATCACTGAAACACTAAACAGAGGTATAGTCACATTAACCATATCTCTGGGAAATCCATTCATTAAATCACCTACAGAAAGCTGCTTGGTTTGAGAGGGACGTTACAACTGAGAATAAAAAAACAGTGTAGAAAATCTCTCCGGATTTTCTGTATGTTCTTTAGGCTGGTATTTCACAGTGTAATGTTGAATACAAGCTACTCACAGCTTCTTGAAGGGAAGACAGGAGGCGTTAAGCATGATGTCTGGAGTGATGAAATAGGAGGTGATGAGAGGCAGATACTGAACCAGTCGTTGATCAAACCACTGATTCACCTCAGACTGGCTCTCCACTTTCAGAACCTGAGGCCAGACGCAGGACACCACCTGCCGGGCCAGGTCATCGGGCAACAGCGGCTCCTGCGGGAGACAGAGATGCTTCTTCATCTACTGCTGCCTCATCCCAGTTAGGACTATGAGCATGTGCTGCTTTGGTTGTTTCACAGTAATTCAGGAGCTGCTGAACAAGATTTGAATCTAGAGGGTCATATCATTAATTTGTGAGCAAAAGATCCGTACCGTCTGTAAGTACTGAGGTGTCTTCGGGTAAATTCTGAAAAGCTGGCAGATTTGTGTCACATCATCTACAACATTGGGCCGGTTGAGGAGACTGCTGATCTCCGCTGGAGTCACCGACTCCATCAGCTGTGAGACGACACGCATGTCAAACAACAGCAGAACTTACAATACAAAGAGTTAAAGGTGCGCTTTGCGCACTTATAAAATGTCATTCTATAAAGAACGGTTCTTAACCTATTGACTCCCATTTCCCACAATAGCATTAAGATGCTCCCCATCTTTCAGATCCCACCACTAATTTAAAGAGATGACTATAACCTTCAACAACTGACTCATTAATTGATTCTATATTGGATCTGATTAGTAATCAGTAGATTGAGGCGGTCTACCATCTCTAACCTCAGGAACACGGGCCGGCGGCATCAGAGACAGGAAGGTGGTCAGATCAGGGAACTGGAAACTCATGAAGGAGGAGGTCAGGAAGGCGTAGTAGCTCTGGTTAGCATAGCAATGCAGAGGGTTGGGGCCTGTGGAGACAGTAGGAATAATGGGTGAGTGGATGGATGGATAGATGATAGGTGGATGGATGAATTGATGATGTATGGACACCTGTGAGAGAGCCAAGGATCAGCTGGTAGATCTGATCTTGTGTCTCCGGCTGGAAGGTGGTGCTGAACGAGTTTAGCAGCTGCATTCTGTCAGAGATAAAATCAGTGAGAATGCAGATAGGTGTGTGCTGGGATCTGTGGTTTACAAGGACACAAATGTGTATAATGACATGGGTACTACAACGTAAACATGGTTTATGAGGACACTTCCTGTGTCCCTGTAAAACAAAAGGTTTAGAAAACGTACTAAACAGTTTGATGAAATTCAAAAACTGTACACAGTTTCCTGTAAGGGGTAGGTTTAGGTGTAGGTTGTAACGATCAAGTGCCATGTGAACTCTTGTCTCTGTTTTCATTTCTGGACTCATTTCTATGAACTCATGTTTCCGCCCATCCTATATGTTGTCACGGTTTCTCATTCATGTCTCCACCCACTCATTTGTTGTCATGGTTGTTCACTCTAGTCTCCACCCAGTCGTCTAATCAGTATGTGTAAATCCCCGATTGTCTTTGTGTAATTGCAGTTCATTGTACTGTTGTTTTAAAGTTTACCCTGCGTTACCTGTCTTGTTGTTTTGCCGTTATCGACCTTGCCTGTTTCCCGGACTCTTGCTCTTGTCTTGTTCTTCTTTGGATACTGTTTACCCCTTGCCTGACTCACGCTACGGACTTTGGTTTACAATTCTATAAAAACCATTACGCCTATGGGGAGTCCCCATAAACCACAAATGTAAGTATGTGTGTGAGTGTGTGAATCTTACGCCTGCTGGCTGATGGGACACGGTCGCTGCTGGATGATGCTGAAGTAGGACGTCACATGTTGGATAGTAATGTTGGCTACGAAGGACGGCAGTATTTTCTGGATCCAGGACTGCAGATCAGCATCTGGTAACGTGGTCAGATTGGCTCTTTCAAACACCTGTTGCAGAAACGCCTCCTGAACAGGGGATGGGAGAACCACGCCCTGTGTCTGACAGACACAGAACACAGCCAATCAGAACAAAGACACACCTCAGATGGCCAATCAGAACTAGGGACTAAAGATTACTTGGATAATTAATTAATTAACAGACTATTGTTTTGGACTATTTAATTGGTCATTCCACATTCATGCAGCACAAATGAGCCATCATAACTAGGACTTTAGATTCTTTTTGAAACTGTAAATCAGGCCGCTGTTTCTTTGAATAATGAATTTTGAAGAGTTAAAGTCCAAACATGATTACTTTGATTTATTGGAGAAAAACATCTTATTCCACATTTATGTACCACCAACAAACAATTATTTTTAAATATTATATTTTAAATTATATTTAATAAAAACAAAACAAACAAAAAAACATGTTATTCCACATTCATACAGCACAAATGGCTATGATGTTTCTTTTTGATAACTGATTAATCTGCCAATTTGAAATCAAATACACCAGATGCAGCCAATGAGAGAGGAGCGGAGCCTCTGAGCTGTGACTGGCTGAGAGTAGGTGATGAATAGTTTGTGTGTGTGTCACCTGTAGCGTGAGGGAGAGTGATGAGAAGAATGCAGTGAACTGAGCATCCGGCACGTAGAGCAGCAGATTGTTGACTGCAGTGGCACTGGACAGGAATCCTGGAGAGCTGGACACCTCCACTAACTGCCTGATGCTCAGCAGACCCAGAGTGTCCAACTGCACAAACACAGAGGAACACGTCAGCACATGCATCTGTACACGTGTTTGTGTGTGTGTGAGCGTGTGTGTGTGTGTGTGTGTGTGTGTGAGCGTGTGTTCATACCACACTGAAGCTGGGGTTAAGTGTCAGCAGGTCAGTAACTGTGGTGAAAACAGAGAAATGTCCAAAGCTGCTGATCAGCCAATCACTGCTGCTCTGAGAGAAGTCCACACACCCTAAACAAAGAGCAACACAGCTGAGCATTCCCTACAAACACTGTGTTTGTGTGTGTGTGTGTGTGTGTGCGTGTGTCCAACCTGCGGTGCTGTTCTGAGAGAGGAAGATTTTGATAAAGTCAACATAGACGTTTTCTTGTGTGCTGGTGGACATGACGTCAAAACTCTGACTGAAGCTGTAGACACTGTGAAAGAGACCAAACATCAGAGTTGTGTTAACATGTGATGTGTTTGAATAAGTGTGTATGTGTTTGTGTGTCACTCACACACTCCGGTAGGTGTCACAGCTGAAGTTTCTGGTGGACAGACAGGACAGGAATGTCTCAGAGGCGTAGGGTAAAAATGGGCGGAGCCTGGAATTAAACCAGCGCTGGACAAACGAAACGTCTCTCAAATTGGTGGAGCTAAAGGAGCTCAGAGTGACCGCTCCAATCCCATTCAAGAATGAGGCGGCGGGGTGGGATTTGTTCAGCTTCTGAAAGAGACACACACAGTTCATCTGTGTTTCTTTTCATTAACTGCTAATGTGCAGAGTATTGCATTTATTGTGTGCTTAAGAAATGTTCAAGTTATCTGCACATATCTGCAGAGAGTGTTTGAGAGTTGCATCCTGTCAGACGCTTTTAGAAGTCAGCCTAAACCACAAAGCAAAAGCTAGCAAGTAGAGTTCAATTAAGATGTGACATCTTCAATTCCCTTAAGGCTGGGGGAATTTCCCTTACATTAAGTTGTGTTTTATTTAGAAATATATGCAGAGTGTTTAAGCTTAATTCAATACCTTTTATGGAAATGCTTTGTTGTTATACAGGATATAGAGTGCGCTGTGTTCAGAATTCTATGTAATGAGACAAGTTTCTAAGAAGTACTGGTGTGTGTGTATTAAATAGAAAGGAGGGGAGACTGAGTACAAGATTAAATTTGACTGAAGGATAAATTTGACTCGACCTGGTTTTTCTCTCGGTAATCACCTGTAGCAATTTTTCCACGACATAGGTCTGACTTTGTTTTTTATTATATATTTGAGTGTGAATGGGCTGATGCATGGTGAGAGTGCTGTGGTGTACCGTGTCAGAGAGCAGGTCAAGCGCTGGACCCAGCACAGGGTTGACCTTCTGCATGAAGAGCGTCCACGTCTCCTCGGACACGTTCTCATTCCCACTGAGACTGCATAACAACACTGTCGCCAGCTCCTGAGAGCTCAGATCTGTCAGCTGAACACACACAAAACACACACACACATATATATATATATATATATATATATATATACACATAAATTACACACTTTGAGAGAGTCTGTGTGTTGTGTACCTCTGCACAAGCGTACTGTGTGAGGCTGAATTCACAGAGCCGTCTGCCATCATGGGACGAGCTGAGATACGCTGAAAGAGCAGAACTGAAACACAAACACACAGTTGTACGGAGTACGACAGATACAGTCAGAATGCAGATATGCCTTTGCTGAGCTGTGAATGCTTCTAGGCCAACATATTTAGTTTGACCCTGGAACAACCTTTTAAAATCCAAAAACATACATCAGATTTAATTATAGATTAATGACTCTAATGTACAAGCACCAAGCACTGACTGTAAGCCTAAACTTCACAAAAACTATAAACTAGATTTTAGTTTTTTCTAATAAGTTCTTCACCTGTTGACGCTCCCGCACACTGCTGTTCCTGAGAGACAGAGAGGAACAGCTGTCAGCTCACATAACACACGATTCCAGACAGAAACAACCAAAATAACCAATCAGAGACAATCACTAACCATTCACTGCTGTGACACCACACTGCAAGAGACAGAAGAGACTCATGAATGAGACATAGTCATGAAAGTGTCTTTTTATTGAAATAATATTACACAGTTTTATATTGTGCCCATACAGTTAAGGGCCCTTCAACACTCACCTGTCCGCTGGAGCTCACACAACCTGACACAGAAAGAGAGAAACACTTATGAGTGTGTGTGTGTGTGTGTGCTTCAGAGTGAGTCTTGTGACAGTGAAAGTGCTCTGTTCTCACCCTGCGGCACGTTCTGAAGAAGAGCTGATTTACTCCTCAGAATCACTGACTCCAGATCCACCGGCATGCTGACCACCAGATGATCCAGATTATGGAAACTAGCCAACAGACGGACAGACGCGTGAGCACAAGACACGAGATTCAGCACATAAACACATTCAGAGCGCAATGAGACTCACATGATGTGATACGACACGCAGGAGACGTTCCTCTGTCAGAAAGAAACACATCCAGGGTTAGTGGAGGAACAGCAGTGAGAAACAGATGCAAAAGTGCACTGACAAACTCTTTACCGTCTTTGACGACTCCACCATGAGGGCGAGCGTGGAGGTGATCCTCTCTCTCTGTGGAGACATGGTCAGGTGATCGAACACTGCATTGATGACCAGACTTTTCTCTGGAAGACCAGGAACATCCTCAAACATCAGCCCTACCAGCTGCAGCGGGGAGAGGTAGAGCAGGCTGCTCATCTGGAAGCAGAGCACAAAGCAATTAAACCTGTTCCTCTCTTCAAGAACACTTGAGAACTCTTTTTTTCCTGTACAGTACCCTGAGAAGCAGACCTGTTCTGACTACATATCACAATCAAGCTCCACCTTAACCCCTGCAAGCTCATCCAAGTTTGAGAGTTTTAAAGTTTATCCTTAAAACCAGAAAAACGGCTTATTATCTAGCGCTTCTCAGATGACCGTCCCATGTTTAAGAGGAAATCTGGGTAAAAAGGTATTTCAGTAACTGTACCGGGTTGAACTGTGCGTTGAGTGAGATCAGCTGATTCAGAGGAATGACAGCAGAGAACTGGCCGAAGTTACTGATGAGCCACTGGTTACTGTCGTTGGACACACACGCCGCACCTGAACACACACGTCACAGCAGTACAGTGTTATTGATCTGAGCTGGACTGAAGAACGACACACAGAGGAGCATCGGTTCAGTACCTGCTCTGGAGAGGAACGGGACAATGAAGTCTGACCCGGCTGTTTGGCGCTGAGTGACATTCATATGAGAAAATCCTGCATCGAACGCTCCGACCCTTCATCACAGACACACACACATGCATGTCAATATCAAATCACATATCTGATGTCTGCCTGGTTTTGGATGTTTAAACAGGGAGGTGAGGAAGATCTTTACACAGTCTGGAAGCTCTGGCAGCTGAAGTTCTGGCTGCCCAGACACTGGAGGAAGGTCCTGGACGCGCTCGGCAGGATCGGATGCAGGTGTTCATCGAGCCACTGAGCGACGCTGTTCTCGTTTGAGAGTCTGTCCAGACGCAGCTCCCGCAGAACGTCCAGGACCACTGAAGCAGAGCTGCTGCTCCACCACACCGACTAAAGAGAGAAGAATCTCTGATCATGATTCATAAGGATTTCTGAGCTGTTTACACGCCCTTTTAAAGCAACATGTCTTATAGAGTGAGTGATTTTTAATGTTTTTCTTTAAATTTATTATAGTTTAGTAACTGCAGTGTTTTCTTTGATTTTTTTTCTATAGTTAATCTTTTCTTGATTTTTTAAATAAAACTTTTAATATAATTACTATGAACTATCAGTGTCAAGCGAATACACTAATTACAGAGCTCTGACATGAAACTCTTGATGGCGCTGCAGTCCAATCAGGTCTAACTTACAGTTTTTCTCAGTCGCTTTGGTGCATTTCTCACAACAAAACTTTTTTACATTTGCACAACAGTTAATGTATTTCTCAAAACAATAAGTCATGTGTGCACATCATAGAAGCAGTTTCTCATTCTTTCCAACAATTGCAAATGCTTTTGGACATGCATCAATTGCTTTCATACAACTCTCTGCTCTTTTCTAACATTATCATTTGCTGATGTCACGTCAGTCAGAATGAACTACACTTGTGACGGCTTATTAGTCATTTCATATAAAACTAATAGTCCTCATTTCATTGCTGGAGTCATTACATACAAAAATGGTGAACTAGTTGTCAAAATCTCTCAGGTAAATTTGAAAATAGAGTTGAAATCTTTTGTATTTTTCCTGAAAATGTCTTCTAAATTGAATCGTTTGCACAATGCTTTGAATACAGTCAATTATAATTGCAAAGTGCATATGGTTTAAGGGTAAGGATTGGGACATGTTTATATTTTTGGACAGTAATGTTGATCCAGGATCATGTTCTACTTGGTAAAATCACAGTGACTCTCACTACATACAGTAATGTCTAACTTTACTGTAGTTTTCAAATGGTTGTATAAATAGTATATAGTGCTGTCTTGAGCATTTTCAGGAAGTGTCACCAAAATATTTGCATTGTAAAAAACGTAGAGAGTAAACTGTCATAATGAAAACATGACAAAACCATTTGTCTTGTTCAGAAACAATGGTGTCAGGACTTTTCATTTTGATGACACTGACACTTTCATTGACATGAATACTTGCTTTTGAGCAATGAAGTATCCCTTTTGAGCAAGTGACACGCTTTTGCAGGTTATCAACTAGGTTTTGCAGTTTGCACTGCATTGTTTTGAGAAATGCATTAACTTATGTGCAAATGTAAGTACTGTTGTGAGAAATGCACCAAAGCGACTGAGAAAAACTGTAATATTGATTATACAAACACACACACACAAACGTTGTTTTTTGTGATTTATGCATAATGGTTTTTATACTTTTTTTATAGAAAAAAAAGGTTATATGGTTTTTATACAAGCTGTATGTGGTATTGCCCTACATTTCATTTTTAGATTTTTAAAAAAACACCATTTAGTTTGTTTTTTAAGCCAATTGAATTACGGGGACACTGAAAATGTCCTCATAAATCATCTACATATTGTAATACCTATGTCATACCCATGTCATTATACACATTTGTGTCCTCATAAACCACATAAACCTGCACACACACAAATACATCAAAAATGATTTATTTATATCTATATTTATATTTATATATAGCCTATTGATTAATGTATTTACATTAGACATTCTAAACAACAACCAATCAGATGGCCCTCCAAGATGCCATGTTTTATAACAAACCTTACATATTCTGGAGGATTAGAGAAAATATCAGTAAAGAAGTCATTAAGAGACAGATAAAGTAGTTGAAACACTCCAAGAAATGCACAAGAAGGAGATAGATTCTTCTGTGGTCAAGAAACAAATAAATTGCGAGTGATTTTCATCTATGAAACGGCTCTTGTGTTAAGCCTGGAGGGTTCACTAGGGGCAGAGATTAATAGGCAATCAGCTGTGAATGTAATTAGGTGTCACATACATTAAACATGCCTGCTTTTTGAGATGAATTGTAGGTCGATAGGTCAAAGACTTGGAGTCTGAAAGGCTGGTCCCGTCCTGGACCTGTGTACATCCAGAGACCTCTTCTATCTGTGATAAATGACTACAGCGTATAGAGAATGGCACTACACGAAACCATTACCCTATGAATTCAGCGGCGGCTCCCGTGGCTTCTCTTAATCTAATTGTGCCTGTAACAATAGCACTGAGCACCATGGTTTAGGTAGAGCTCCGTATTCATCTCATCTTTGTCCCTTCAAAGCACCGGGAGTCTAAATCCAGCGCTGCAGCTGGGAGCGATTGTGTGATAACGGTGGGCAAACACACAAATGTGAAGTTTATTTCAATTTTTATGGGTGATGCAAGCTTTACAAAAGTGATTGAGATTGATCTTCTTTTCAATATCCACACCCCATGGGCTACACTAAGCCTGCATTGTGTACTGTGTGTGTGTGTGTGTGTGTGTGTGTTAAATTTTGCATGTCTGCTATGCATGCAATAGTTAGGGTTCAAATAAATTGTGGCATGATACCAATGCCTATTTGCTCATGATTCGCTGGAATTATGCTAATCAGGTATTGCTGCCTGTAAACATGCCCACAAAATTGTTGAAAAACAGCTACAGTTACTGCTGCGACATTCACTACAACGTACATGAGCATCCTTCAGTATACCAGCAACTACAATCACGCTGACCTTTCTGAATCTGCTGCATTATATAATGTACCTCATTTGCATAGAAAGAAGTCTGTCCAGAAAGAAAATTATGTTGTATTGGTGCATATAGAGCGTGGAATGTGAGCAGCATATGAACAGCTGCTGCATGAATAAATAACTGTTTACAGTAAGTACTGTAGGCCTATGTATATACTGTATGTTTCCATGCATCTGTGATTTGACTGACCGTTGATCTTTTTCTCTTAGGACTCATTTTTAACAAACCAGTTTTATTAAGTCATAGTAATTCACATGAGAGGCTGATGTCATAAGAAATGCTTGTGTTCTTAATCATCCCTAATAAATGGCTAATATTCTAGTAATATGCATGCTAATAAGCAACTATTAGGTCTAACCATATAATATAAAGTGTTACCAAAGATTTTTCTTCATGCATTTGTTTTGATCACAATCATTTTGCTAAACATTAAGCATTGTCACATAAAAAAGCTAGAGCCCATTATTTAGCTATGGCTGTTTGATTAAGGGTCTATTCACACAGGACACATCCCTGCATTTAATAAAGCTGGTCGGAGCACCGCTCAGTGGAGCAGAAGCAGACACATTTTTCAAAGCTGAACTGTCTTCAACCTGACAGCACCTTAAAAAGTAATGTCATGAGATGCTGACTAAAACGCAACAAATTGACCTAGTATTCACCTTCCTGGAGTATTTTATTATTATTATTATTATTTATTTATTACTATTTACTAAGGGCATTTAATTTTAGGGAGATAATAATTGGGGGGAAAGTACAAAAGCTATCATTAAGGTGACTGGTACAAATAAGTACTATTGAAGAACTAATATTTACCTTGCTGCTTACTTGCACGGTGAGAAAAATATTTTACCAAAAAGATAAAAAAGATTTCACCAAGATTTCACCAAGTACAAGATGTTTCTTAATCAACATTCTTGTTTATCCAGGAACAAGATTTTTTTTTGTAGGCTTATGATCAGTGTTAGGTGTTTTTTACACCCTTGATAATCAGCTATCACTTCCCACTGAGTTTTGGAATAATTTTTTGGTAGGGTTAGGTTAGGTATTGGAATAAGATTGTATTTTTTGGACTGTAATGTTGATCCAGGATCATGTCTTACTTGGCAAAATCACAGTAAACACAGAAACAGAAATATATTTAGGGATTAGTTGTGATCTATTTATTACCTATCAACCACTTTTTGAGAACAGACCCCTGAACATTTAATTTCAGACTTAAACTGACAAATATCTTGAATGCAACTTGACATAAGTTTAGTCACTTGGTAGATTATTGAATTTAAAAAAAAAAAGCGAAATGTGTTATTATTATTATTTTTTTAAATGCACAAAATACTATTTTTATTTTTTATATGAAATATACTGTATATATTTTCAAATGAATTTTACTTTTAAAATGCATAAAAATCAAAGACATAAAATTTAACAAGTTGGGTTTCAAATCTGAGTGTGATATCGTTAAAGCAGCATTCAGTATGATTTTTTAGGGGGAGCAGTACCAAAGGTAAAAAAAAATAGTCTGATTTGGGAAAGCCCAAATCAGGTGACAGTTATTTTTCCCTGCTTTTTCCTTTTTAAAGCCCTGTCATAGCGGATTATCACAGGTTTGTACTACTCACTTTTGAGGATTTAGTAGCTCACAGTGTTACTCCCCACATTACACCACAGACATCGCAAGGCCTAGCAGATATGTTTGCAAATATCTGCGAAAGATTAGCTTCACCACACAATACAAACACTACCATCTGAGCCATCAGAAGCATGTGTTCACCATACTCCCTGTGCTAAATCAACACATATCGCTGACATTTGCTGTCTGGCAGCATCCATATGTAGCCTTCAATAAGCGCTGAATGATTTACTCATTGGATCGAGAACTTTGATGCAATTAGGCGTCCAAATAGTTTTCAGGTGCTCAGATTAGAAGCGGAGAGTCTTTTCAAAGATTTCTTGCTGCTATAAAGACCTCCTGTCTCAATGTGTCGCCTCTGCCTGCAGCACATTCAGACCGCAGTACATTTGGTAACACTGGGCTGCTGTTGGTAATGAATTAGCAGTGCGAGGTGCTCGGGGAGCCATTTCTGAACACCCACTCCATGCTTTCATTAGCAAGTCGACAGAGCAGCTCTACTGATCGATGCCTAAAAAACCTATAGGCTGTAATTAATGCAGGGATTTATGCAATATGAGCAGAACGTGGGTCCCTCACTGTGTAATTAATCCAAGTGCTGCAGGGGCACACCTCATGTCAACTGCATTAAAGGTGCATAAATTTTCTAATGGATACTCAAGAGCAGAATTTAAGTATTGCTCTGAATGAGCCTTGGCCCTGCTTATAACCGCTATAACCGTCTAGGGTTATTCGGTTACATGTGGACAGATAAGACAATTTGGCATTAACACTCGTTGAGTATGTTTACGGTGAAATCACAGTGACTGAATCATACACTAACATACTATACTTTCTATTTCAGCAATATCTCATATGGCAAAAATATTAAAAAGGTCATATGATTTTGCTAAAAAAAATATGTTGTGTATTTTTTGTAATGCAACATGTTTATGTGGTTTAAGATAAGAAAAACACGTTATTTTCCATATACTGTACATTATTGTTTTTCCTCAAAATTCTGCCTCCTGAAACAAGTCGATCTGTACAAGGCTCATTGTTTTAAAAAAGTGAGGTGTGCTCTAATTGGCCAGCTATCCAGAGCATTGTGATTGGCTGCATACCTCAAGCATCTCACGGAAAGGTTACGCCCCTTACCATAACATGATGCTGCATCTGGTCTAACAGATTGTAACACTCCAAAGAGCCAGGAAAACTGGAAATTGCATTATAATACCCCCTTTAAGAGTACTAGAGTAAAAATTGCTAGACATACTTAACAGTCACAACGGAAGCGGATGCTAAGAAAACACGTGCCTTTCTTTTTATTTCTTTTTGGTGATTTACATTCTTTGTGCATATAGCCTCCTACTGGGCAGCTGTGCAGCTACTGTTTATCTTTATCTTGCATTTTACACTTTTAATCAATGTTTTATATACATAGTGGAATATATTTTCTTTTTCAACTACATGACAACTAATTTTTATTGTTTGCAACTACATGCCTGTAGGTTTAGTAGGATAGATTGACATATACTAGTAAAGTTTCTAAGAGCTCATCAAAATAAAGTGTTAGAAGATTAAGCAGACAGTCTACTGATACTCTAATGGATGCAATAGTTGACATGTAGATTACATTCTGTTGAAAGAATGTCTAAAGTGGACTATCGAAATAAAATGTTACCTATGAGTAACTTAAATTGCTTTATCAACTAGTTTTCATCATCTGCAATTAGTAACATAAATCTACCCAGCTCTGCATCAAACCTATCCATCCCAACCACTAACAATGATGTACTACACACTTACTTCGGTTCAGAACGGTTCTCGTAGCTGCTTGTAGCTGTCTAAAATGCTTTCAGAGAGCGGCTCAGAATTTCTGCATCGCTTGCGATGGATCCGCAGCAGACAGAAGCACGAGTGCATGCATGCATTTTAAGTTTGGGTAACAAATCCAACAGAGACAGATATTTGAAAATCACAGTGAAGAGGCTTCTCCTAGCTATTACCCAGCTAAACCTACACTATTGCGAGCACCACAGGGAACTAACCCAATGACAACACAGAAGAAACAGGACCAAACAATCCATCAAAATCTGAAAATTGATTGAGTTTACTGGGAGCATAGACAGAAACTGCTGTACAGATTTGGGTGTGATTAATCAGAAACCCTTCAGTTACTCTCACAATGGCACATGCTTTTAGCCTTAATCATGAAATTACATCTCTGCCAGGAAGACGTGTGACCCCATGAGACGAGGACGCTCGGTTCAGTCAGAAATAATCACAGTCTTCCAGAAGATATCCTAAAAATTGCATAGTATTTAAGTATTTATCTTTTTCAAGTCCCAAGTCATTAAGTGATAACATTTCGATTCAAAAATCATATCTGCACTCCCTAACAAACAAAGGAAGTTTATTACATCACTCCAAATGCTATTTTTAGCTTGGCCCGTTACCGTTTGACGTGCATCAGAGCTACTGAGCTCCTGAAGTCTTGTTTGTTTTGATTCTCTAACAGTCTCCTTCACTTCAAAGCCCTGCATGACCGAATAGAGGCAACATCTGGCTCTGAAGAGCTTGTTTTTGTGCGGCTGAAACTTCAGAGGCAGGTCTAATCTTTCTTGTAACACCTATCAACCCTGGAAGCTGCTGGTGTCTCCCCCGTCCCCCGATACAACATTAGTCTGCTGGCGCCAGGTGCTCCTGATGAAATATTGACACCAAATGTTCGTCATCAGCAATAAGGAATGGAGAGCAAGGCAACAAATATGAAGGTCGTTGATTCAAGTCCAGTCAAATCACATCTATTTATACAGCGTTTAATGCAACAGATTGTTTTAAAGCAGCTTCAAAGTAATGAACAGGGAAAAAAAAAATTACATTACCATTGCAGAATGTAAATATTTTTGCAAAATGTTAGGTATCATAGACCCATAGTCCACAAGATAAAATAAACAATGAATTTACACAAATGAATAAGTTCAATCTTAATTCTGTATTTTCTTTACTATGATTCTTAATGTTTTTTTTTGCCATATACTGTCCTTTGACAATGGTTAAATCCTTAAAACTACAAGACAAGTTAAGAAAATATGATATACAGACTCTTTTCAGTTTCATTACTAAAAATCTTACAATATTCTTGTTATGTATTAGAATAAATACTGTATATCAAGATAAAAAATAAAAAATAAACAAAAACTGTTTAAATAGTAGATAAATATAATTGATCTCACTGCCCAAATAGCATTTCAGTTGTTTTAAACAATTAAAATCAAGCTACATGTATTCAGTTTTGCTGATCTATTGTACATTAGGACACATGGTCGTACCGATAAAATCAGACATCCAGGGGCGGACTTAGCCATTAGGCCGGTGACACACTGGATGCGTGGCGTGAGCGAGGCGTTTCTGATGCGTGTCAGCTGCGTGGCGGCTGCGTTGCGATTTCTTTACACACCAGATTTCTTTACTTTACACACCAGAACCGTGCCTGACGCGGCGCTGGCGCGCTGCTGCTGCTGTGGTTGACATATGTGGAGAGAGTTGTGGAAGGCTATACTTCATGTTAATATAAATATAACATAAATATAAAGCCTACTGATAAAGGAAACCGTCAACAGCATTGACGGCAAAATAGACTGTTTGACAGGTGCAATATTTGAAAATTTGACAATTATTTGTATTTTTTTATTTTTAAATTACATATATATCTGAATTTATGTCAACCTATAAACTTTCCAACATCAAA
>JAUCMT010000001.1:24952727-24970058 GCA_032357475.1 Enteromius thamalakanensis
ACCAACCAGCAATTGTTGAAGTTTAAAGTCTTCTTAAAAGAATAAACATGTGGTTTAACGAAAAACTTGAACAATGTCTTCTGTCAAAATGTCTTGACATCTGTCAAAGGTACTCTATGGTGATATTGACCCAATAGCTGATTAACAAGAGTGTAGAAGCACCTAACCCTGATCCCAAACCTACTGTACAAATGATATTGATTGATATTCACTGATTGGTTGATTGGAATGCTGTTCAGGAACATCACTGAGGGAGGACAGCAGTTTAGAAGGAAGAGGTGAAGGGACACA
The DNA here is from genome assembly GCA_032357475.1 of Enteromius thamalakanensis. Classification (NCBI taxonomy): domain Eukaryota; kingdom Metazoa; phylum Chordata; class Actinopteri; order Cypriniformes; family Cyprinidae; genus Enteromius; species Enteromius thamalakanensis. The sequence continues at coordinate 24,953,019 of JAUCMT010000001.1, forward strand.
GTCAACAGAACCGGGGCGGAGCCCACAGTGGGAGGAGCTAGGAGGAGGAGCTAGACAAAGACACTGGCCTCATGTAATATTTGGGTGTCTATAAATCCTTACCAGTGCTTGGTGTCAGGCTCTGAGCAGATGTACGCAAGTCCTGATTTTGCCAAGTACTATGTGTCCCTAGGTTACCATATTTTTTGTTGACCCTGGAACAACCTTTGAATGCAAAAATATAGACCTAAACCTACCCTGACCCATAAGTAATGCCTAAAATCAGAGGAAATGATAGATGACACTGACCAAACACTGATTGTAAAGGCTTAACTGTAAAGGTTTCTTCACTTTTGATTAGATAATCACAACGTGGTTCCAGGGATGAAATCCAGTTAGCAGAAGATGTACACTCTGCACGAGGGACGAGGAAGCTAGGAGACAAAGACTGAGCTGGAGACAAGGGACCTCATTTATAAAATGTTGCGCAGAACACTCCAAAATTTTCTTTTTACGGTCATTTCTCAGACATGAACAGAAAACGCAAATTATCTTGGACCTAAGCACAAATAAATGGTTTTAGCTCTCTGCTTACCCGAAAATAAAATACTCTGACAAGAAAAAGTGTGTAGGCCCTGATGTGATGCTGATAACGTTTCCACGTCAAATACCATTTTAATAAATATGAGCGCTGGCATGGATTTAAGCATACACACACCCTACGATCAAATCTGCTTTATAAACGAGGTCCAGGTCCACAGGGCATCCTCACGGAGCTCATCCATCAATGCAGGATGAAGTCCTCCTCAGAAACAACACAATAAAAATAAATATACACAACAACAGTAATCATATAAAAATAAAAGTGACCACAACATTATAATTTAGCAAAAACACACATATCCTATATTTAAGAGTATTCATGAATACTTAATTTGACATATTTATGAGAACAATAATTAACAACGGAGGAAGAGGCACCTCTGAATCACAAGAGTGAGTGGAACTGGAATCAAATTAATTAGGAGAAACAGCATTACAGAATATGTGATAGGACGCCCTGTAATGAGGAAGTATTTCACTAAACCCTGGGTCATATTTATTAAGCGCTCACAGACCGGTCTAACCAGCTACAGACGGCCGTGTGGAAATGAAGCTCTCGTGTTCTGCATCACACGTCTGCTGCAGAGACTCCAGTACTGAGATATTCTCAACATCTCTCTGTCCTGAAGTTCTGAGGAAAACACTCCAGTATTAACCTACTCCAGCAGGACATCAGTTAAACACGTGATAAAGAAAGTGTTCAGCCGCAGGACAAACACAAAGACGCCGCTGATTTGCATACAACACATCAATCTGAAGAATGCTGCGGTGTGGATTCAACTCATAGCCAAGGCCTTCTCATGTGTTCAGTACTTCACAAATAATCTATTAACCTCATACATACGGTTACACAAATGTGCATGCTTTTAATTCACATTCGGTTAAGCTGCTCAAGAAAATAAGTTTGGTTTCCAAACAAAGTCTGATCTTGAAATGAGTCACAGCTGAACTCACTACTATTTCTCCTTAATATTTCTCATGTGTCAGAATCTTTCATCTCAACCGTGTTATGTTGCATTCAGGGTTAGTTTCATAGCTTTAGGCCTCCGCTCGAGTTATTTTCTCACAGTGTTTCCTGATTGATGCGGGTCTTCTGCTTCACACTATCACTGCGATCTCAGGTTTTACCACGGTCAAATATACACTGTATTTCACCTCATATTTAGATGTAAGTCATGGTTGATCAAATAGTGATAGCTAGTGAGAGTAGAACTTGAAGTCTTCTTTGAGCGAGCTGAGCTAATCGACTGGTATCCTCATCTTACTGAATAATTATTGAAGAAGTGCTCAAAGGTCTCGCCTTAGTCGTGGTATTGAAGGTGGAGAGAGCACTGGTTATTCACTCCAACCACCCACAATCCCTGCCGGTCCTCGAACCACCAACCTTTGGGTTACAAGTCCAACTCCCCATCCATTTGAATCAGAGTAACCTCGGTGTGTGCTCATATTAATGTGGGGTCAAAGTGCACTATACTGTGTTTCTGATGCTTCTCTTTGTGTTTGATTGACAGAGTAGTTCAAAATGATTGTGACTTTTTAACTGCTTAATTTATTATTTATAAATTATTTTTGGATTCATTTACTGAATGTAAATCTGTGTAGTATAAGCCAGTAACATAACAATATGTAAAGAATAAAAAAATACTTTCAGATGCCAATGTAGATTAAGCTGCTGGTGCCTAGACTTATTTATAACTTTTTTATTTGTTTATTATTCTTTTTTTATTTGTCAGGTTTATCTCACTTGTGTATTGATTTGTCCACAAAATGTTTAATTTGCTACAAGAACACACACACACACACACACACACACAGATCGGTGAGTGAACAATGATATTTTGGTAATTCACTCATAAATATATCAGCAAACATAAAATGCATGTTAATTTTATTGAAGAAAAATAATTTTACAGTAACAAGGAATGTGAAAATAACAAGGCACGAAATAATTTGCTATTCTATCATATTAATTTAACAAAACTGTGATTTCCTTCATTTTTGCCACTATGTGTGAATATGTTTTTTAGACTATACTTGTTTTAAATAATTTCACAGATTTGTTATAAAATCAATACAGATTAAATTAAAAATAACTTCAGAACACATATGATTATAAAGACACAAGAGAGACACAATATACCGTATACTATTAAGTACTGCTATTTATCTAATAATGCTCTGATTCATTTCTGATGTTACATTAATGATCCAATTTTGATTTCATGGATTTTTGATTACCAATGTTGTATCCTGTGTCATGTGAAGGTCAAAAGCCACACGCAGGACACGAGGAGCCACAGGCCTTGACCGAGACGAAGAGCTGATGCAGATCCTGAAACACACACACATCATAGATCAGACACAGCTCTGACACTGTCAGAGATCAGACACAGTGGGCGGGGCTTTACCCTGTACGGTGACGTTCGCTGCCGCTGAAGCCGTCGGCTGTGTAGCGCTGCTGCTGTTGCTGTTGTTCAGGACTGTGACGGGGGCAGCTGTGCTCTGATCGGATCGGCCTCCAAACAGACCCAAGTTCAGCGTGTCTAACTGAGACTGCGGCTGTGAGGAGATCCAGGCCTTGACCACAGAGTCGTTCTCAAACACCTTCAGATCAGCCACGGCTGAGCCCATGAGAGCGCGCACGTCCGACACGCTCAGAGCCTGAAACACACAGAGTACAGTCACACATCTGCACTGAGAGCGGCACCTGTGTGTGTGAGTGTGTGTGTGTGTGTGTGCGTGTTACAGTCACTACAGGAATACTGAGGCTCCTGAAGGTGCTTATGTCCAGACTGATGTTCAAAGAGGACAAAGCCCTCACGTCCTCAACCGGAGCGCCACCTGCACACACACACACACACACACACACACACACACACACACAAACACATTTTCTTTATTATAAAAAAGCAATTCAAATGTAAAATCATGCAAACCACGATAGATATAATAGTGCAAAGCATCATATCCATTCTAGTTTTCTGGCTAAAAATGCTTAAAATAATGCAACTAAAGCTTGTTTCTTGCTGCTTGAAGCTGAGTTTCAATCAAATACTGCCGTATGATTCTAAAAACTGAAATGAATGATTTCGATTGCTCAGGTAATAGTTCTTCTACAGCGGCTCACCACTGGAGCCTGGTGGAAGGCTCTGGTACTGCGCCCAGTTTAACGCTACCTTTAATCTCATTTCAATGATATCATTCCAAATTTGAACACTTCTTTAGTTTTGTAGCGTTGAATTTCTAGTAGCTTTGGATTTCCTACATGTTTTGTAAAATAAGTGCGGTACATTTAAAAAAAACATTTAATTATGTTTTTGAAAGTAAAGCCTTAAGTCTGTGCCTCAAAGAACGCAAGTCTTTGACAGTTTAAGTTGGAAACACCATCTTCAGCTCAATATATTTAAGATTAGGTTAGTGTTCAGAGTTTATGAGATATCTGTGCGTGTGTTACCGAGGTAGGGGCTGATGAGGTGGAAGTAAATAGGGCCGTTCCTGCGTTGAGCTCTGAACGAGGAGTTGGCAGTGCTGTACAGAGCTGATTTCTGCTCCATCGAGCACGAGGACAGATCCAGAGCTTCTGCATTACTGCACACGAGGAGAGAGAGACATGAAGGAGTGAGTAGAGTGAGCTGGTGAACGAGTGTGTGAGCGAGGGATTGAGTGTGTGTAGCACCTCAGGTCTGCTGCTTTAACGCTCTGAAGTGTTGAGATGTTCAGCGAGCAGATGTTCGAGCCGATGATGTTCAGCTCGTTCGTGCCTAAAGTATTACCAGCCACACTCAGATACCTTAGGATCACCTCCTTACTCTGCAGCACACACACACACACACACACACACAGAGGTTATCTGGATCTGCTCCAACATTTCATATGTTAAGTTCACTATAATGACTAACAAAATGGACTCAATGAAAAAATGCTTCTCAATAGTAATCATAGTCAGCATTAACTCATGTGTTATCTCTCATATGAGAAATACATTTGATACAGTATTTATTCACCTATGATAAAAGCTGTTCCATAAAATATAGTGCTCATTGCAACTTTTGCTCAGATCATGAAATCATTTATATTTATGCATTTAGCAGAAATGAACACAAACAAGACAAAACTGTTGGCCGAGAGTTGAACTGACCTTGTCCATGTCCCATGCTCCGTTGTTTCTGCTCATGAGTGCGGTCAGCGTGTTGATGCTGGTGATGTTCCAGGTCCTGATCTCGTCCAGCGTGGCTTGGCGTGACACAGACGAGAGCAGCTGTAGAGTGCTGTCGGAGAGTCCGGCCGGATACACCTGGAACACAGCGGTCATCAGAGTCGGCCAGCGGTCACCGGCGCTCATCAGCTCAGATCACTCACCTGCTTCAGCTTGCTCAGAATGATTCTCTGGAAGTTGTTGTCTTCCACCTTCTCTGAAACGGCGGCCAGGTTGTCTTTGAGCACCCTGGTGGTCAGACAGGCGTCAAACTGGGTCGCAATGTAGCCGAAGGGGAAGGATGCGTCTGCTATCGTGGCCTCCGTGATGTTCCCGGCGGTGCAGCCTGACCGACACAAACACCATCAAACATACGCTGACAGCTACGGCAAATCTCCTCTTTGTGTCGCAGAGGTCTAGCTGCTTTTTGAGCTTAGTTAAAGCATCCTGATTACCCAGATATCACACACACATCTGCAAGACGTCTAACAAACATCTATTCCTATAGATGTCAAATTTATGACTCACTGGTGATGTAGACGGCAGGCTTTTAGATGTTTTAGAACCAAAAGCTATATACTTTCTGGTCGTTGTTATTATTTTTTAAATACATACCCCCAGTTTCACAGACCAGGCTTCAGCTAGTCCCAGACTAAACTGCATGTTTGATCCGTCTCAGATGAAGAGATCTTCAAACATGTCAGTGTCAGTGTTCTGTGTTAAGATGCTCACCTGTAATATTTTCTTATAAGGCGTTTTTGTAAAAGTTGCTTAAATATCGTAATTTAACTAATGCCTAGTCCTGGCTAAAGCTAAGCCCCGTCTGTGAAATTGGGCCATCATGTACTATAATTGTAATTACACATAATATGTTAATGATAAAGGGCACAGATTGCAAAATATATTAATTCTTGAAGGTCATTGTGTCTCTGTGTGTGTGTGTGTTTACCTGCAGAGCGCCTGATTCTGCTTCGAGCGTCTAACTCTGCGTTGCAGTTTTTAAAGAGTGTCTTCAGTTTGGCCTTCTCTGTGTTTCTCGTCCTCAGAAACGGCATGAAGACCTTCATGTACTTCCTCTTCACCGTCTGCCACACACACACATATATATATATATGCATGAATACAGTCAGCATTCACACACCTGGAACACTGAGATTTCGAGAGTAAGCATCCGTACCGCGCTGAAGCGGCTCCAGAAGTCACCAGTGAAGTACAGGGGCAGAGTATTGAGATTCTCCAGCGTCTGCTGATCCCATCCAGAAGAGCTCCTGAAAAACAACACAGCCTTGCAGTCATAAACGCATTATTAAATTGACTGTAAGTATGTTTCATATCACATGTGCGTTTCAGTGCAATAACTCTAATGATCTCAGTGAGCTCGTTGATTGAATGAACTAACAAAGAGCTCATACAGTATTTCTCACCCATAGATGGTTTCTCCTGAGAGGAGCAGAGTCTGCACAGCGCTGATCTGAGCGTCGGAGAGATCATGGCAGTTCTTCAGGCTCTCAATGATGGCTGGATCAGAGTTTTGGATGTAGATGGGGTCGAGGGTGCATGTCAGGTTACCCAGAACCTCCACGTGACCTCTGCTTAACTTCTGACCCGAAATACCCTACAGCAACACACATGCATGCTTACAAGAGCCTGGGGGGAAATTTGTGTGTGTACAGGTTTTTATATCCTCGTGGGGACCAATTGTCCCCACAAAGATAGGAATACTAGTCATTTTTGACCTTGTGGGGACATTTGTTAGGTTTTATTAGGGGTTTATGAAAACACAAATTTGTATAATGACATGGGTATGACAAGTATTACAGTATTTAGGTGTTTTATGAGGATATTTTCAGTGTCCCCGTAATTCAAAAGGCTTAAAAATATACTTAATGGTGTTTTCTTAAAAATCTAAAAATGCAGCAAGTTTCCTGTAAGGGGTAGGTTTAGGTGTAGGGTCAGTGTAGGACAATACTACATACAGTCTGTACAGTAGAAACACCATTACACCTATGAAGAGTCCCCACAAATCACAAAAACCAACATGTGTGTGTGTGTGTGTGTGTGAGCTGCTCACCAGACAGTTTTGTGCGTTGTTGAACAGAGTCTTCTGCTTGTCGAGGACGCCGGAAAGAACAGAGTAATCTGCTGTACCCACGGCGCTGAAATATGAGCGACAGCTCGCCTTCTCCACCTTCTCATAGCTGACCCCCAAAAACATCAACACATTACACCCAAACTAATAGATGACAACAAAATCAAACAAACACTCTGAAAGAGAGAAGTTAGAAATCTAGAATAAAGCAACATTTTAAAACATTCAGAAGTGAAATATTAGGGCCCTTCTAGAGAAGAGAATTTAAGGCTGTCATGTTTCAGTTTTTGTGTAGTGCATTATTGAGCATTACTAACTCCTGTCGTTCTTTGTGTAGTGAACATGCATATGCAAACATGACAGATACTGCACTGCTAAGTTAGTATTTTAATGGAGTGCTGGGAGTATAGTGAAAGAGCGACATTTGGTACAATAGTAATACCCTGTATCGTTTCTTATCATGTTAATGTGCCAAGCACTCACTTGTAGTAAAGCAGAATGTCTGAAGGTAAATCTGTGAAGTTTGTGGACGTCTCGTCTTTCATGTAGTTGTACATGCACATCAGCTGGAACACAAGAGTAAAGAGTTTAATGGTGACCCTCGAAGACATGGACACGGAGCAGAGGTCAGCAGGCTGTGTACCTGGCTCTCCTTCAGCTGGACCTTCTGCCGGCCCGGCCGATGTCGGCAGGCTCTGACCAGCTGCTTGACCTTGGGCTCGGCCAGCGTCTGGACTGATGTACAGGTGAAGCCCTGCAGCAGCTTCTCAGACAGCCTGCAGAGGGAGACAAACACGCTCCTGAATCAGCACTTGCTATGTCTCTACTGTACTGTACTGTATGTGAAAGAGCAGAGGTGTCTTACTCCTCAGTGTCTGTGCTGACACTCGCCACGGAGCCGAACAGCATCACGGCCTGCGACAGCACAGAAAAACACACTCCTGTCACATTAAACGGACTCAAACTCTGCTTAAACTGCTTAATTCCTCTTGAAATATTGTGACTTTAAGTTACAATAAGTGTTTCCAGTGACAATTTGCTCCTATTAGTTAACTAACTATGAGCGAATTTATTTGTAACACTATTTATTCTTCTTTGTTAATGTTAGGTAATAACAATAGCACTGTTCATGTCCAGGTCCATTAAGTGACACAGCAACACTTTATTCAGTAGTTTCTTTTCCTAAACCTTAGGATCATTGACACTTATCTAGTTGCTTAGTAGCATGCAGCTGTTTATTAGTACTTAAAAATATATTTATCCATCCATTTCTGACAAAATGACATTCTGGATCCTAACCCTACACCATAGCTAAACTACTGTATGCCAGAAAATTAGGAGTTTGTTGAGAGCAAACTTTATTTGAAATTAAATACATCTTGCCCTCGCTTAAAGTGTACCAATAATACAAGATACACCCTTTGATTTTAAAACAGCACATGTCATATGAAGCGAAAACAGAAGCAACGCTGGCACCTGCTCCTGTGTCCACTGCTTCTGGTTGATCAGGGTGATGTTCACAGACTCCTGAGGGACCAACAAGATGCGCGGGATCGAGCCTGCTAATGCATCTGGAACGTTCTCGATGACTTTAGCTTTATCTATGGACACGATCTGAGGAGGAAAGGGACGAGGGAGTCTGAGAGAAGGCTCAGGTGTAGAGGTGACCGTTATCTGGCTAAACATGTACCTTCATGACATAAACCAGCTGCAGGATTTCTGGCGCTGAGACGATGTTGCTGATGAACGTGGGATTTTGGGATATGGCCAGGAGCTCGGAAGGTTCAATGTTGGAGATGGTCTCTGCCGGAACACCTTTGACCAGCGTCCCGAGAGACAGGAGCGAGGAGCCAGTATTTATCTGAAAAAGTTCCCCGTGGCCATCACTCAGAAATGCTTTCTTAGGTTATTAGATTTTATGTCAGTAAATGGTTTTATTTAGCATTTCTGTTCTTGTGATAGTCATCTGCTGAAAGGGTTAAACTCACTGGAAAGTCGGAATCGATGAGGGACTGTATGACTGCGTTGGCTTGGCCCTGATTCCAGCCATCCACGGTGCTTAGGGTCGAGAGGGCACCCTTGATGACATCAGAGGAGGCGGAGCTGATCTGAGCCTCCGTCAGGCCCACGCTCTGATTGCCCAACTGCTGGATGGTGGAGGAGGAGAGCGACGGGAGATTGGCCGCCAGAGCAGATGTGATCTAAAACCAGGACGAAGCGGGTTAGAGGAGCTCAACTGACTGACTGATTGATTGATTGATGATTGATCACCTCAGAGCTCTCGGTTCCATTACAGAACACATTAATCCGCTTGATGAGCACCAAACTGTCTTCTGCTCCCAGAGGCTCGAACGCAAAGGAAGGGATTCCACACAGAAACTGGCCTGGAAGACTGTAGTTACACACACACACACACACACACACACACGTCTGAATAGAGCTGCAGACACTGGATTTAGACATGTGCTACAAAAAAAGCTTATCTTACATACTATTTACTACTCTTTACTAGTCAAAATATAAAAAAATTCTTACATTAATATTTACTAGATAAGACATATTCCCCCAGTTTCACAGACAAGGCTTAAGCTAGTCCCAGACTAAATTGCATGTTTGAGCTGTCTCAGATGATAATATCTGGCTCTGAGATATCTTAAAGCATGTCAGTGTGATTGTTCTGTGTTAAGATGCACACCTGTAATATTTTCTTATAAGGCATTTTTGTAAAAGTTGCTGAAATATCTTAATTTAACTAATGCCTAGTCCTGGCTTAAGCTAAACCCTGTTTGTGAAACCGGGCCATTTAGTCTTGTTTCCAGGGGAAATAGCTAAATTATCTACAGCTAGATTAAGCACATTTTGTTTTGAACAAGTAGCTACCTGCCATTGGTGTAAGTGCACTTAATATCGGATTTGCACCTAGACTCTTCTTTTAAAAATATCTTTTTATTTACTTCTAGACTAGAAACAATACAGAAATGCTAAGTAAGCTTTCTTTAAGCAGTGTGGTTTGTGTTGGTGTCTTGGGCCGGGTGGCGCACCTGATGGGGTTGAAGGACGGGTTCTGAATGTACAGCTGTGTTATGTAGTAGCTGGCTACGCTGGACTGGACGGTCACTGTACTATTGAGCAGCTGAAGGTTCTCTGGGTTTTCCAAGAAGACACCGATCTACAAAACAACACAAGAGCCCATGACCAGAACGTTCTGACATGCATGTTTGAGTCTGTCAAGTCCATGTTCATTTTTCAAGTGAAGAATACAGCATGCAGGCAAATAAACACAAGAAGTGTTTGTAATACAAGTTTCAGACATTATTTAGATTAAACTAGAACAGAGAGGAACTGAGGAAAAGTGTAAGCAATTATTATTATTATTTGTATTTTTTCCAGCAGGATGCAAACAAATGCTGAGGAGATGAACATTCAGCTGCTGGGACTTCAGCTGTAAAGAAAACAACTACGCCATTATTAAGATCAGATGCATTTAAGTTTATCTCCCACTACTGTCGAATCCATCACATCTGTCAAATGACTGAATACCATGTTTATTTTAAACCCACCATAGGCAGACCATAGGGGGCGTGGCGAGGAAGTTAAGCTCCAAGCAGGTGGCAAAAGAGTTGTGTTTGTTACCTGGTTCTGCGACACGAAGGAGTTGAGGTCAGACAGATTGACGTATCTGATGAAGACTCCAATGTAACTCACAAACCAGTTAGTGGAGTTCAGCTGAGGATCAGAGGGATTATAGCAGCGTGGTGAGCCCCCTACACACACACACACACACACACACACACACACATGATTTAAACATACTCACATTCTACAGCTAGACGAGTCTGGGTAAACTGTGAAGAACTTTCTTTTAAACAGATCACGATCCTCCCACAATTCTACTTTTTAATTACATTCATTTGATCAAAATGTACATACTTTATATAAAAAAATTGTCATGTCAGCTAATTCTCATTAATTGACAGCTACATGTCTATAACTCCCAGACTGTTAGGGTGGGTTTAGGGATAGTAGAATGATTTGACCTGCAAAGTGTCTGATAGTCAGTATGTAGTGTGTTGTGGAATCATCCAATTAAAGTGTGACTCCAATGTTATTGTACTTGTCACACAGAAACACACACACACACACACATTATGTACCTTAAAACATAAATACGAAGTGCATACCATTTGTGAGGTACACCTTTACAGAGCTGTAAACATCCTCAGGGGTGAAGTCAGTTCTGGAGAAGTTGTAGTTGTTTCCGAGAACTTGAACCCTGCTCGCACACACACACACACACACACACACAGACAGTTGTTTAGTGTAAAGCGAGGTGATTCTGTGGAGGTGTTAGTGATGTGACAGCGCTCACAGTTTGCTGTAGGGCAGACAGGCAGCGCTGCTGAGCTGTGCGGGGCTGAGGAGCCCTGAGCTGAGCAGAGGCAGGTATCTGACGAGCCGACGCTTAAACCACTGATCCACCTCAGACCGGATCTCCAGCTTCAGAACCTGAGGCCAGACGCAGCCCAACACCTGCTGGGCCAAACCTACAGGCCCCAGCGGCTCCTGAAGGGACAGCACAGTGCAAATTTCTTCAAAACAATATACATACACCATACTCGTGCTCAAAACAAGCACTGCACCAAGGGCACAATAAGTGTAAAATAGATCATGTGACTTCCAATTCAACTGTTGTTTGCATGACAGGCGCTGACATTAAAGGTTTAAAACAACATGTCTCGAGACTTTGTGTTTTTGCCTAAATGGTAGCATCACGTCACCGGACTAGAACTCTAGAATACACTATATGACAGACAGTCTACAGTTCTGTCATCCTTTACTTACCCTCCAGCAGTTACAAACCTGTATGAATGTCTTTGTTCTGCTGAAAACAGAGGAAGATATTTCTTCAAAAAGTTTGTAACCAGGCTCTTTCGTTTTTTTATGTTCAGGAGAACTAAGAAATTCATGCTCGAGGGTAAGCAAATGATGACAGAATTATTATTTTTGGGAAAATTGTTCCTTTAAGTTTAGAAAGACAAGCATCAGACTCTGATTCCATTCAGTTGGAATATATCAAACACATTTTCATTTTCTCATGTCTCCGGTTTGTTATGTCACATAGGGTGTGATGAGCAGTTTTTCTCAGTAACCATCTGAAAGGTGTAGACATGGTGTCTAGTGTTTTGAGATCTGTTCAGGAGTGTGCACACTAGGTAGATGGCAAGCTAATGAATTCTGGAGCACAGCTGAAGGGGTTCTGATAGACCTACCATCTCCAGATACTCTGCAGTCTGGTTGTACTGTCTGAGGAAATCACAGAGCCCGGACCCATTCCCCAGAATCTGAGGAGCGTTCAGGAACTCGCTCAGCTCGGCCGTAGAGATAGAGCCCAGCAGCTGCAGGAGAAAACACACAGATCAGACGAGCTGCGATGGAACGAGATCGAGCAACAGAGGAGCGCTGATGTACCTCGGGCCTTCTGTCCTCGGGCATCAGAGACTGGAAGGTGCTGAGGTCTGGAAACCCAAACCGGAGGAAGAAGGACTTGAGGAAGAGGTAGAAACTGCCACCGACATAACAGCGAAGAGGAGCGTCTGCAGGAGCACAACACAAGGAGCATTTAGAACTCAGTTATAAAATCTGTCATAAAAATATCTTTTAAAAGCCATGACACACTTGTACACACACAGATTTACCTCGAGAATACGTGAATAATCACATACTGAAGGTTTAATTACAGTTTGTTTTTAAAAAGAACTTGTTAAGCATGTTAAGACTAAACCTTACAGTACATACAGTAATTATAGTTTTTGAAAAACTTCTTCAGCATTTGATCTATTCCAGCTTTCTCTGGATTTTATTTTTAAATCTCTGGATTTCTTTCTCTCTATAAATGAATTATGGGTATTTAGGATGCACAAAACACACAAATTAATGAACTCATTACGTTGTTAATGTAATGGTATTGATTTGATGGTAATCAATAATGCTGCACTGAAAATTATTCTGACTTTCAGCAAACATTTAGGCATGTGAAATTATACTGCTGAAGAAACGTGTGTGTTTCGGTGGGTTTTACCCGAGAGAAGCGATTGGATGTTGTTATAGATTTGACTTTGTGTGTTGTTGTCCAGAGCCGATCTTTGAGAGTCCAGCACACTGACACTGTGTCACAAACAAATGATAGGTTCAATATACAAACATGTATACACAATAAGTGCACTGTATTAATAATGTAAGTACACAGTAGTTCAGGACACCTAATATAAATTGGGACTGATTGTTTACTATGGAAGCAAACTGATTCAACAAAAGAGCAATAATAAGCAACCAAAAAAGTCCCAGTTACATAAAAAGAAACCAAATAGATAGAAAAAGAATAGACAAATAAAAGCTAGTGTTAGATGTATTCTTATTGAAAACCAATAGAGTTAAAGTCTTATAGTTCATGTTTTTCAATAAAAAGAAAACAAATAGATAAAATCGAATTAGAATATAGAATTAGAGAGTCAAGTAAAGATGGAAGAGATGTGTTTTCTTGAGAACTGAGTTGGGCAGGTCATTCCATCAGAAGGGAACCACGTAAATGTATTATCTCTACAACTGAGCTGTCTAAAGAGATTCTGTAAGACACTTACGCCTCCTGCTGGACGCTGCAGCCTCGAGTCCTGACCATTTGGAAGTACACAGTGATGTCTGCTGAGCTCAGGGCAGAAAGCAGCGGTCTGAGTCGAACCGTGAGCCAGACCGACAGCTCTGAGTCACTGACTGAAGCAGACGACAGACCGCCTCGCACTAACACCGTCTGCAGGAAGACCCGCTTCACCTCCGCAGAGTAGCCCGCCTCACTCGCCTGCACAGAAGACCAAGACTGAAGTAGCTGGACAGATGATGAGGATATTCACAGCTGCAGAGAACAAATTCCTCAACATACTTGGATGTTCGGAGAAAGGGCATCAAAGAACTTTGAAAGCTGTGGTGTTTGTAGTGCACTCATCACTGTCTGAACGTCCTCGGGGCCGCTGAGTCGTGACGGGTCAGAGCAAAGCTCAGCCAGCTGGGACTGAGTCAGAAACTCTGCAGCCTTGACCTGAGAGAGAGAGCAGATCAAATAAAGACGTTACAGTCAGCCGACATCCTTCTTTCATACACAACTACTAATCTATGAAATCTAAGACTAACCATGCACATTCAGTTTTTATCTTCACAATGTTTTTAACAATATCTATTTTACATCTATTTCATAAATCTATTTATTACATTACACCTTACAGAGGTATTTACTGTTTGTACACAATGATGACGTAGCAACGTATGCACGCGCATATTGGCAACGGAAGAATCAGCAGCTTGTCAAGCTATGCGAGCATGTTAAGCAACACAGACAGAGAAAGTTATTTGGAAAAGTTGACTTTATCAAATGGTATCCGGCTACCAGATCCGTGTACTATAGTGGAGTGGATCAAAGACGTTAGCAGATGGCCAAATATACAGTGGCCAGATATATATACGTATTTAGTTGAGAAACTGAGCGCGTACACCCGAGAGAAATTAACGAGCATATAAATCACTGGATGCTTATGAATACGTTTTCTGTGATCATGTACAGAACGTCAAATACCACGACATAGAGAGTTTTGTGTGTTGGAATCAGAAATTCTTCCACAAGACAACGATGTATGAGTGGACGCTGCAGACGCGAGCACTTTTTACTGTGTCCTCGCTCCAATCAACACGTGTAATCGCCTGCAGCCACAGGAGCGCCGGTTCTTCTGAAACGGCCGTGATCCTGTCAGAATCCTATAAAACTTAAGCCCCTTGGTGGAATATTAGTGCAACTGTAAACACAACAACCAGACCTTTTTGATGCTGGGAACCCGTTTTGATAAACTTTCGTTGCTAACACGTTAGAGCCAGTGGGGAACAACACCACTTCCGTTGCCAAAATGCGCGCGCAACTAATTGATCACGTGGGCTGTAGAAGGGTCTATATTAGTACTTTTTATTTATTTGGTATTTTTAACACTTTACAAAACCCATCATGTGAATTAAAAATACAAAATGCATGTTATAATTTATTGTATGATTCCTGAATTATAACACATCATATTTATCGCTTCATTGTTACACCTTTATTAATATAAAACAACCAATTGCAGACATAACGAGGAATTTGTAAACATTACAGAGAGAGTGAGAGATAACAGCACACAAACTGCCCTCTTTCTGCTTACCCCATTAAAGTCTTTCTTAAAGCTGATGAAGTCGGTGAAGTTGGCGATGATGCGGAACTGTGCGAAGTTTTTCAGCAACCAGTCAGAGTCACTGTTAGTACTTTGTACACAAGAGTTTCCTGAAAATATCAGAGACACAGTATTTAACTCCGGTTTATACACACACACATGCACACCCACACACCCACACACCCACACACACACACACACCCACACACGTTACCTTGGCTGGGCTGATGGGAGAGATAGTCTCGTGTGAAACTGTAGACATACTCAGTCTGAGTCTGAGTGAGACTTCTGAAAACATCATCACAGCCTTTCACACTGCAAACACATTAATAAATCAATGACCAGATGTCCACCACAGGGATTCCCAGACAACTCTGCCTAACACAGAACACACACTCTCATTCAGGGCTACACATGAAGCAAATAAAAACAAAATAATATTAGTTTTGGTATGATATAATGTTCTGGAGACATGTTACATACTAGGCAGTGTCTATTTCCGCCACTGTTGTCACTTGTGCAACTTATGCAAGACAGCATAAAATATATTAATGCATAATTATCTTTTAGCAACTAGCCAAGTTAACCCTATTTGCTACAGTCATTTTAGATGATCATTTCCCTTGCAGAGACATCAGCCAATTAGAAGGCAATTACGGGCTCCAAAATGAAGTGTTTTCAGTCACACCATAAAGTGGGTTTCTTTTATTTTTTGTTCCACAGTTTATCTTGGACACTAGCCAGTGTGCTGTAAAGGTAAAGATTCATATTGGGAGACTGATGACTCAGTTGGTCTGGTTTGATTTACTGTGATGTCATCAAATACAGAGATGAACAAAAGTCTTATTTAGAAGGCTGTGCCCTCCGGAGGCTGCATTCGTCACTTTTATAATTTCAGAAAAGCTATTATGACTCTCCAAATGCAACCTTCGAATCCATCCTTCTTTTTCAAAGGAAAAAGAAGGACATGTGGCCAGGTATGGTTCCCCACACATGTATATACATACACACACACAGAGCCCAGGGAACAGTTGGGGGAATGGTGCCTTGCTCAAGGTATTGAAGGTGGAGAGAGCACTGGCTATTTACTAACCCCACCCACAGTCCCTGCCAGACCTGGGACTCGAACCCATAACCTTTGGGTTACAAGACCAACCCCCCATCCAACTCCCTATCCACGACTGCCCCCAATTTTGCAGGAATTCGAGAGATAACTTACTAGAGATAACCCACAATTCTTTGCATCGCTGTAAACAATGTCATTACTTTGCCGGATGATGTAAACTTAACGTTACCTCATGGTAAAATATTTCAAATTACTCAGCAAATTTATAAATACTTCTTCTTCATTTAAGAGTTAGGGATAGATACAGATACTTCCTTTTCCACCCATCCTACGAAGGCTGTCTCATTTAATTCGAGGCTAAGTACACTTCAGATATGCATCCTACAAAGGATGCAACCTCCAGAGGATTTAACCTCTAGATGACATAACCTTCTAAATGTGGCACATCTATAGCATCCAAACTTGATAGCATTTTTATAGTTTATTACTATGCATTAATGGTTCTCACAAAGTGAAAGTACTTGAAATTATCAACTAACCCTGGCATCGCACCAATGCCTGAACTTAATTGAGCCACCCCTAAGTTAAGAATAGCTGCTAAACCCTTCCCTACTCAGTGCTAGCAATATTTGATTGCAGATTTTTGAGCATTATACACTCAAAAAAATGACTCTTTGAACTAACTTAATTCAGTTATGTAATCATGCATCCTGGTTCCACACTACCAAATTGTGTTTTATTTACATGAATGTAATTTGCTGAATTTATGCATTAACTCTTTGTGTTGTGTTAACACCATAGAATTAGGTAGAATCTATTTGAAATTGTTGCTTCACTGTAACTTAATCTAATTAAGTTTAGTGAA
>JAUCMT010000001.1:25136480-25158915 GCA_032357475.1 Enteromius thamalakanensis
TCAGTTTAGGGGAAAAGAGGAGTTTTCCCATAGCGTCTTATCAGACGCAGTACGAGTGTAATGTCGAAGGGGAACATGTCTGAGCAATTAAAACTTGAAACAATTAACTTCAAGCAATTAGCATTAACTTTTCAAAACATTTAACCTTCAGTTTTCAAAACATTATTGTTGACATGAACTGTATTTTTTGATCAATGACCATATTTAGTGTGTGTGTCTGTGTGTGTGTGTGTGTGGGTGGTTGTGTGTATTTATAATATTATTTGAGATTCAGCAATTTCGCCTTGACAAAGATTAAGTTCTTTTCGTTGCCATTTATGTGAAATAACTGAATATAAACATAGGAGGCTGATAGAAACGCTCATTATAAAAGAAAATGTCAAACAGCACTTAGAGGCTTTTGCATCTGAACTCTTTATATATACAGAATATATATTCAGTTAAAAATGTACTTAAGAATGGTTAGAATTGCCAGTATTTTTAATAAGACACAGTATATTACATAGAATGTTACATCTAATTATTAACGTAACATGTGTGTACATTTATTTATGATAGCTACTAAAATTATTATACTACTGAACATTGCCGCTTTTTTTTACCTACAGTGTAGACCTTCTAGAGAAACTGACTTTTATTTTTTTCTTGTCTTATCATTTGTCTCAGTTACTACCAAAACCAAAGTTATTAAAGTCTGAAATGTAAGCAAGATTAATGGTAAATCCTAAAAATAATATATAATGGAATAAAGCGTCTCACATGAGTCCCGCGAAGCCTTTGAGGCAACCGCAGAGGAAGGTGTTTCCCACAGCCTTACAATCACCCCCGTTCTGACAAGGTGAGGGCATACAGGACGTCACCTCCATCTCACAGCGGGACCCCGTGAACTGTGCCAGGCAACTGCATGCGAAGTCTGGGGGCCAATTCAAAGAACAGCAAGACTTCTAAGACAGAGCTAATACATATATATTGATTGTTGTATGCGCTTTCTATTTCTCACCACCAGAGGGCAGTTTTGTACAAGAACCTCCATTCAGGCACGGTCCTCCGAGGCAGGGATCAGGGTATAAAATACATCCCAGCTTCACATCACTCAGCCCAGCTACCTCCGCATACCGGCTCCTCTTATTCTGAAGAGGGAGCTCATTCCCGTTGAGAGTAAGTGACCCGAGGCACCCCTGGAAGCCTTCTTGCGCCCGCGGGGGCCTCTGGCCGCTTCTGCCCACTGGTCCGCTCAACACCTGAGCCCCGAAGAACAGCGATCCATCTGCAGCCAGGGGCCAGATGCGGACAGGGGCCCGCGCGGAACGCCGGCGCTCCACATAGCTGTCGTCGAGTGAAAGGAGAGTGTAGTTGCTGGTGAGCTCCAGGGTCACGGTGTGCCAGGACCCATCATTAATTGGACGCCCGGAGATGCCCAGGATGTCCAGTCTGTTGTCACAGTCCATCTGAAACCATAGACGCCCTTCCTCTATCTGAAAAAACACAAACATACACCCTCAATTTTTTTTTTCTTTAGTATTTTAAAATAAAATTACGAAGTAAAATATAATAAATATTAATATACAATTAATACATTATATATATATATATTTTTTTTTAATACAATTTTTTTTAAATTCATATTTTACCTTTTCTTTTAGTACATAACGTACCGAATACAATTATTATTAACAATTATTTTTGCTGATAAAATCATTTTTAAGTACATAAAAAGATGTGTACTATATATCACTCCCTAAAATGTCAAAATATGATATATGTCTATAGATACACTGCCGTTTAATAGTTCAGGTTAGTAAAAAAAAAAGATAAAAAATATAATTATCTTTTTTTGTTAGATTAAAAAATAATTATTAAGCAATTTAAAATGCCTTAATGCTTTCTTCTGAACTCACTGTTCAAAGATCCTACAAACAGCTTACACACACACACACACACATATATATATATATATATATTTATATATATATATATTTATACAGTATATGTACACATTATATATACTGTATACATAAAGCACATAATCAGCAAGAAATCAACCTAATAGAATTATTTCTGAAGGATCACATCACACTGAAGACTGTAGTAATGATGATGAAAATTCAACTTTGGAATAAATTGCATAAAATCTAATAGAATACACTTATTTTAAACTAATAAATAATCCTGGTTGAGCATAAGAGACTTCTTTCAAAAACATTAAACTCCTACCAACTCTAGACTTTTAATAGTAAAATTGTGCGTAGTAATGTGCATACAGTATAAGGAATTATGTAGACATAGTATGTATACAATATAATGTACACTATGTAATAATGCATAAAATAATAGTTTAAACCACATCTCTGTATCCTTCTGACCTTGAGCAGTGTGCAGGGGTCAGCGCGTGTGTACATGATGACTCCTTGGCTGTGGAGTGTTCGGATTCTCAAGCCCAGCTTCATGTCTCTGCTCCTATCACTGTCCGTCACTCTGTATTTAATGTAACTGTTGCCTGCAAAGCTCAGAGATGTTTGGCCTGCCAGCACAGGTACAGAAATCAGTCAGTCAAGGGCTACATCCATATTTCAAAATCTGCTTTTCACCAAAGATATTCGCAGAAGTGCTTTGCCTCAATCACGTTCAAAGAAACGTCATTTAAATATATATGTTTGACGCACCCTCAGGATGTTTCACAAGAGAAAAGTTAAAAATGCATTCTAAATCTTGTGTATAAGTAGTGACACACTTGCAGTTGCCTGAGGGACTCGAAATAAACATTTCTATATGACCTCACTTGTAATATATGATGTTATATGGTTTTCAGGCAAAGTAAAAGCCTGTTTTGTTAAGAACGAATTGTCTGTTGACATCCGTTGCAAAATATTTGGCGTACATACCCAATATTTTTATGCATACATGAATCTCCATTTGCTTTAAAATTATTAGAAATATTGTTATATATGAATAAATACTGTAATAAATGTATTGTTCATTGATTTTTCATGTTAGTTAATACATTAACTAGTGGTAACAAATGAAAAACATTCTTCCTTTATTTGCTGCAGTTAAATGTGGAAAAGCATTTGAATATTTACCAGCTCACATGCGTTGAAAGTGTTGCAAACCATCTTTTTAAAATATAAAATGATGCTTTACCCAACATCACACATGGCCTTAAGCCAGGGTTTAAAAGGAGCAGCGTGAAAAGCCTGTTTGATCTAACCTGCGCACTTGTCCAGCGTGTCAGGCAGACACTGACAGAGAGATGGCGCTGCGGGGCCGCTGCGCACACACTGCATGTCAGACGGACACGTCTGGCCATCACAGAGCTCCAGAGAAGACAGACATATTCCTCCTGCAGTGGGTACAAAAAGTTAGAAAGCAAGCAAATGGAAATTCTGCCAATCAAGCTACTGTTTGAATTTAATCAACCAGAGTATATAATGCATACTATAAACAGGGTTCCCAACTTTGGTTACCTGGCTGGAGTGAGATTTTGATGGAATTGCTCATTTAATCAATTTACAAGCACTTCCTTTAGGTCCTTAAAATCATTTTTTATTTGATCTTAAAACTGAAGGTTTCTGCTGTACCATATTCAGTTTTTATCAAATTTTCAGTACTGAAATGCATGCTGTTTTCCTATGTAATGTTTTAGAGGAGTCCCAGCAAGTAATAATATTAATAATAATAATTAATAATAATAATCGCAGTCAAAAATGTGCCTTTTAGAAATCGCTTCATCTCTTTTTGTGCCATATATGAACTTATTCACCTCCGATTTTGAGTTTTAAAAAAGCTTAATTTGTAGATAATTTGGACAATATTAAATTTTTTTAAAGAAAACAATGGAATACATTATTAGGTAAAAATATAGCATACCGAGAAATCTAGATGACGAATTTATTTGCAAAAACAGATACATCACGTTGTGGTTTTATAGTGTTTTATTGTGTTAGTTGGCTGTATTTTTATTTATTCTTTAACCTAATCTAAATAAACCAACTGCCACTTTTACTGGAACGCACAATGAAAATGCAAGACACTTTAAAAATGTTAATTGTATTGCAAATTAATTCTTCATATGCAATATGGCAAAAGTGTTGGAGGGGCGAAAAAAGTAAACAAAAAAGTACTAAATTATCCCTAAAAGTAAAGTTGTTATACCAAGACATTAGGTTTTAGGTTGATGCAATAAAATTAACTAGCATGTTTATCATTTTTGTCCCCCTTAGATTTATAAAGGTTGAGAACCTGAAAGTGTGTGTCTCATGATAAATGTAAAAAAATATATCTGAATCAGTTTTGCCAGTTTTATAATTTGAGACTAAATCCAACGCCTAACCTGGACATGTGCACATCTCTTTCCTGCTGAAGCGTGGAGACACAAAGCTCATTCTGGAGGTGGTGTAAGTGACCAAACCGATGGGGTCGAGACTGAGGGTGAGCTCACAGACTCTCTCCCCGCACTCAAGCTCTCCTGAGCAGCTCTGATCCAGGACGCTGACAACCCTCAGCGCTCCCTTTAGATAAACCTTCACCTCCTCCAGCTTGAGAGCCAGCTCTCCTGGACCCATATAACTCCCATCTGGTGTCTCCACGGCAAGGAGCACCTCCAGCTGACTCGAGCGACTCAGTGGCTGCACTCCCAGGATGTGAAGAGGGTCTGGTCCCTCAATAACACCTGTCCCGTCACCTACCAGTGAGGTACGGAGCACCTTCTTTAGCTCTTCCATGTACACGCCCACAAAATCCTCAGGAGACAGGTCTTGGAAAAGCAGCGTCACTGCATTCTGCACCATCTCATCCGTGGCTTGCTCCACTTTGACGCTAACGCCCACATTCACAGAGAACCGCCCATCACTGACTGTAGCATTTAGGAAGTATCTGAAAAAAAATGGTACTGCTCATTAAGAAGCTATGCAAATATGCAGCTATAAATACACATTAACACAGAAATATATAAAATGTATTGGTCAGCCAATAATCAAAAGTGACATTTCAAATTAAATATGCATTTACTTTACCTTCCAGGTTCCAGACCATTTAGTGCCACAATCTTCCCATCCTGTCTGTTGATTTTGAACAGACTCTTTGTTTGTGATCTCTGACTGAAAGACAGAACATCGTTTTCGTCTCGGTCTGTGGCATAGATCTTGCCAATAATCCCGCCAGGAAACACATCTGCTGCCATGACAATGTTGATTTCCAGTGGGAAGGCCACAGGTTTGAAGAGGCTGTCTCCGATGACACGCACAAACACAAAGGATGTGGAGGACAGACGAGGCTTCCCTGAGTCACGCGCCTTGTTGACAAGAACAAGATCACACTGTACAATTCTAACAATGTAAAGCTTCATCAAACTAAAGAAATGAATTTCAATCCCTTAGAAATGTCACAGCAGCCACTTGGGCATTTCTTCATCTATAGGCACTTTCATATTTCAGAGGATAATTTAGATTTTTTTAATTTTGAATTATTTTATTTTCTGCTATATGAAGTTGCGTAAGAACCTTTTGTCTATTTATTCGACTATTTAATATAATGTACATTTATACAGTTTATTACAGCTTTTCCTGTTTTATCCTTGCCCTAAACACAGACTTTTGTCATAAAACATGAAAATCCATTATAAAAATAATAATTATATTTAAAACTATGCTAATCAAACAATAAGTTAAATTAATTAATTGTATTATCTATTAACAGTATCAGTGAAGAGCATACTTGATATGAAATATGGGATCTGTGACATGTAAAAAATACTATTTTGTCAAATGTTTCTATAATATATTTTGTTATTTAAATTATTTAGTTTATTTAATATAAAATGACTCTTAGTAATGTGAAGTAGTCCAAAATATTTGTTAATGGGGTCAAAAGTGCTCCTAGTTGAAGAAACTGCAGCATGAGAATTTTGTAATTCTGAATTCACTTTTAACCACTTTTTCCCCTTTCTGAGCTGTTGCACTAACCTGTATCTCAAGCATATACTCCCGTGTTGCATCAGGACCAAATACTCGGCTTGTCCGTAATTCTCCATTCTGGTCTAGACTGAAAGCATTGCCCTCATTTCCAGACACAATGCGAAACTCAAAAGGTGCACCATTTCTAGAGTCCTTATCAGACACTGATAGTGAGAGGATGGTAATTCCTGCAGGGTTGTTCAACTTGAGAAAGAAAAAAAAGAATAAATTAAGACAGTAATTTTGAAATTCAAAAAAGGTCCAAAGGTCAGGATTTTATAATGTTCTAAAAAAAGTGTGAGTGATGCTTAACCATTCAAAAGTCTATACTACAATGCAAGTGTGCTGCTGGATGTTTGCCTGGTTGTTTTGATTGTTTTTTATGAATTTATGATTGTTCAGGGTAATTGCTAAGGGGTTGTATCCTAGACCTAGTCAAAACCTCCACTTTAAATTTATATGACATTTCAGTTCATATATATTGCTCAGGTACTTCCTTTCAAGTAAGTCTATGAGATTTCTTAGTCACTTTATCATCCGGCAGGGGTAGATCATAAGTCACAGCATACCTCTCCTCAACAAGCAGTACAATTAATTTCCATAGGGAGATGAGTTACATGCCAAAATGTACTAGGAAGTAGGGGAACTGTATTTAAATATTTCTCTGCCCTTTTACAAAACATCTCAATATGTATGTGTTAACATATATTTTTAAAAGAGTACTCTTATTTTCATCCAGGTACTGTAAGTGCTTAATTATAAGAGCAATACCTAAAATACAGCAATGCAAATGATTTAATAGTTTCCATTCATATGCATCAATATTAGAGAATATAATTGGACATATTATAATAGTCATAAACTACAATACTGACCAATATTTTTTAAAGAATTTTATGTTTTTATTTAAGTGTGTGTTAGATTGATTTAAAAAACAGAAGTAATTAAGAGACTTTTACAATATTGCAAAAAAAATCCTAATTAAATTTTTTAACTTTCTATTTATCAAAAAATCACAAAGAATCATGGTTTGCACAAAAAAAAGCTAAGCAGCAATAACTGTTCATTAGAAAAACATCTTGATCATCAAATCAGCATATTAGAAAAATTTCTAAAGGTTGTGACACAGGTGGCAGTAATGCTGCTGAAATTTCAGGTTTTGAATCACAGGAATAGATTATACGTTATTTTAAATGAATAAAATTAGTTGCATTAAATATTTCACTGTATTATTGATCAATAAATCCTTCTTCCAGAAACTTTCAAAAATTGTACCAACCCCAAATGGCAGTGTGTATTTTACTACAGCACATTTAAAATGTAACATTTCAAGCTGCAGTTTGAATTGATTTACAAAAAACAAATTCAACTTCTAATTCTGAAACCATTTTTGCTCATGACGTTTAAATCAGAGAAGCTATTAATTAAAACAACTCCTAACAATCATGTAGTTAAAGCTAATCATTCTTGCAGATATAAAACCACAATCAAATTATTATACATACACTGAAATCCCTAATTTTAAGTAGAAGCAACAGTAACATGTTGCATATACAGTAGGTATGTAACAATGTCTATTGTGGCAAACAAAATAGTTAAACCAGTCTCTCACACCTGAATAACAGCTGAAGCATTAGCAGGAGAGAAGATCGGCGGGTTGTCGTTCACATCGGCAATCTCGATATTGACATTCACAGTGGTTGACTTGGCAGGTGACCCGCTGTCAAACGCTTGCACAGACAATGAATAGCTGGAGACCTTAAGCAACCGAGACAGGAGGAAAAATGTCAGGCAAAAACAGTTCAAAACGACTTTTTTTTTTTCTTTCAAAAGAACAGGACTGTTCGCTCACCCACAGTCACTCAAAAGCCTCAATTTCAACCCTACATTACCTAATTAAAGACTTTACGGCTGACTTAAAGATAATTGGCCAAAAATCGTGCAATATCTCAAGAGAATGTCTAGAAGAGCCACAGCGCAAGGATGTCAAGATTCATTAGCCAAAGTAACCGAGCTCATTCCAAGGACTAACCGTCTCTCTGTCCAGTGCCTTGTTAACTTTCAGAAGCCCGGTGACAGGGTCGATCCAAAACTGATTTTCACGGTCCCCTTTCAGAATGGAATAAGTGATTCGCCCATTGATCTGACTGTCCAGGTCTTCTGCAAACAGCTGCACATGACAAACACAGATAACAATCCTATAAAGCGCATTTGAGAGCCCAAAAACTCCCTGAATTTATTCGGATCATGAAGCAAATTACACCCTCCTACAGTAAATTATATTACAGCTCAAGTACACAGTACAAATGAATAACTAATGTAAGTTCATTAAGGGGATTTCGCAAGCAATAAGCTTAATTATATGCTAGCTGTGAAATTGAAATTATGTCTGCGGCTAATTAAATGCCAATGAAATGGCTCGGCTAATGAGAGAACTTTACCCTTGTGACCGTCTCTCCGATAGCAACGTCTTCGCTGATCAGAACATTGTAGATGTCCTCACTGAAGGAAGGTGAGTTGTCATTGACGTCCAGAAGCTCTATGGTCACTATTGTGGCGGCTCTCAAGGGAGGCGTTCCACCATCAAAGGCCTCCACATTCAGAAAAAAATCCTTGCAGAGCTCATAGTCAAGATCATCCGCCACAGAAATGATGCCTGAAATCATGCAAGATATGAGTCACAATAAAGCCAATTAATTAATATGAATATGACAGACAACACAGTTATATAACTCGCAACACAAAGGCTCCTTAGGACGCATTAAAAGCCTGGATATTTGGTTCACGCACAATAGCCAAACGAAAGTCCTTCCCATCTGTGCCTTCAAGAGCTTAATTCTTTTTAAAGTATGGGTTTAGGCTAAATCACTTGATGCTTTTGTCAAAAATGAATGCATGGGAAGTGATATAACTGGTTTCCACTGACTGCACACAGCTTTCTAAGAGACAAAGAGCACTCTCAATAACCATTCACATGTTTTCTGCATGTTAAGCACTGCTTTTTTGGAGTTTTGTGGAGCATTTATAACTAATTTTCTCATTCGCTGCACTTATATTGTGCTGCTTTAACAGACACAATTTATCAAATCATAATGTCTTGTCTACAGTCAATAGACTTTCTTCCGTTTGTGTCAATGATTCGTGAAAAAAGCAACGAAAAATGAACTGACAATAAGCCTTTGTCTGTATTAATGACAAATGAGCTCCCAGAGGAAGTCTAGCAAAACATTGTCAGACCAGAAATACGTTCTATATTTGCAGAAAAACGTGCGTCTCTTTGCTTGCCTGTTGAATCATCAATGGCAAACTTCCCCAGCTCATTGCCAGACAAGAATCTATAGTAGATTTCTGCATTCACTCCAATGTCAATACTTGTGGCAAAGACTCGCAGAACGTCTGTTCCTACAGTAACATCTTCAGGTACTGTGACCATGTATTCTTGCTTTTGAAACACAGGAGGGTTGTCGTTCATGTCCAGAACCATGATGGTGAGGTCCACCTCGGTGGAGAGCGAGCCATCGCCCCCTGCTCGGTCAGTAGCCTTGATCCTGATCTGATAGGAATCTTGCACCTCTCGGTCTAGAGGCTTCTCCAGGATCACCACACCAGAGAACGGGTCCGTCGAGAACATGCCACCAGCCGAGTCAACAAGTGAGTACACGATCTTCCTGTTTAGACCTGGGAGAAGGCATATTTTAGAAGACTATGTAGATTTAGACTATAATGTTGCTAAAATAAAAAAAAATCTAACATGTAATGATAATGTTTCCAAGTTTTATGATCCAAAAAAGAACTTGGATCAATTGAAGAAAAAAAAAAGTATGGCCTGTACTTAAAAACATTACTTAGCTATTTATAGTTTTTAAAATCACATTGCAAGACTATTTAAAATGAAGTGGTGAAGGACAAAAGCAGTTATAATCAGTCACAAGACCTTTTATGCACTCATACAAAGTTTAACCTAAATGTTACGTGTGTAAAATACTTACCTTCGTCTGGATCATTAGCCCGAAGGCGTGTGAGCAAGGCCTTGGGTGCCGCACTCTCATATACACTCGCCATGAACCGTGTGAAGGCAAATGATGGTGCATTATCATTAACATCCAGAATTGTCAGAGAAATTTTAGAGCGACAGAATAGCCCTCCTCCATCTGTAGCCTGAGCTATCAACTTATAACCTGCAGTTCTCTCACGGTCCAATAAAGAGGCTGTCTTTAGTTCACCTGGCACCAAAACAGAGAAAAGTGCAAAAAACTTAATTGATGGACTTCAGAACCATGGGCCAGAGCTGCATTAAGTAAAAAAATTTTCAGATGAATAAAAGATATTATAAGCGATGGATGATGGTGCAAAATTTTTATCTCTCATAAATGTTTCATTCAAGCGCAAATTGTGACGTCAATGAATTAATTACTAAATCACTGCCATCTATCTAAAGACACTTTAAACTTTTGTGTCAATTTGGGATTACAGACTTGTATTAAAAGGTATCTGAAAACCTTAAAATATTCTATTTATTAAAATAAAATGAAGGTTAGAATGACCTACACAAGTTTTTCAACACACGGTTACAGAAAAAAGGCAATATACACTAAAGCATACACTGCCATACTCACTGCAAACACAACAAACATGCGTACAGTTAATCAACTTAAAATATCAAACATGTTTGAGATCCTCAGGCATAAAAGAATCATAGTCCGTCATATGTAATCTCAGTAACACAGTCAACTCCAAACACTTGGAAAGTATATGTGACCCTGAACTTGTAAGGAGCAAAAGTTTAAAATGAATGGAGTTATATCAGATACACTTTGTACATCCATTGGGTCTCCACAGTCCACTGTCATCAATTATTTTTAATATTTATACATACATGTGGATAACTATATGTTGTTAAATGTATTATTATTAAGACTATTCCGTTTTCCTATCTCAAGGCATAAGGAGTCATGCAAATCTTAAGTTTATTACATGGTGCAACAAAGCATAGCTGAGACTAAATATAACAAAAACAAAAGAGATGGTGATTGATTTCAGAAAAAATAATCCTAAAAGCGCTGCTTATTCAGGACAGAGAGGTCGATAAAATAGAGGAGTGTATAACCTCTGTACCATTTGTGACATAACTTTAAAGTTTCATAAGAATACAGAGGCTATTAACAAGAGGGTTCACCAAAGTATGTTTGCCCTAAGGAAACAGTTATATTTGTAGACAAAAATCTATTTTGAGTGTATTTTATAATACTTTTATTGAGAGTGTCTTAGGTTTTCATTCTAATGGTGGTTTACATGGTGGATTTCTATTAAGAATAAGTATCGCCTCCAAAATATAGTTAGACCTTGCTCAGAAATTACTGGTGTGCCACTGCTGAGCTAAAATGAATTTTATGGGCAGCAAGTAATAAGGAAAGCTAGATATATCATGATGAATAATGGCACCCACCCCTTGCACTTTGAGACAATGCCTTCTGGTAGACGGCTTAGAATTATTAAGTGTTTTACCAACCAATATAAGTTTACCTTTGTACCAATAGCCATTCATATTAGAAGTTTAAAATGTAACGACTCTTGAAGTGTTTGCATTATTTTACAGATTTTATAAGCAGCTAGATTGCATGTTGTACTGTTGCAATTGGTAATTATTTGTAAGTGTATGGGCTATATTTCGTATACTGTATCCTTTGCTAAGGAAATGATAAGAGATCAATAGAGTAGAGAATATCAATGTTTTTTAGGGAAAAGGTCTGAACAAAAGTCATGTAGTGTATTTATTCAAACTGAAAAATTTAAAGCATCAAAATTATGAAAGCACATATCAAAAAGAGTTACCAGTATTTGAATCCATGTAAAAATCTTCAACGCCAATGCCAAACAGAGAATACTGAATTTCTGCATTGACTCCACTGTCCAAGTCTGTCGCTCCAACTTTCAAAATAACAGTATTAATAGGCACATCTTCTGGAAACAAGGCCTCATATTGCGCCTAAAAAATAATGATGAAAATGTTTTCAAATAGTGTAATGAATTCTTAATACATCTGCATACCAAAACTTGATTTACGTACATCAGTATGCAAGCATTAAACAAGGAAGTTGTTAACTTGAGCTGTATGAGATGACAAATGCCAGCCTAAATCAATTGCTCAGACCTGATTGCAGATGGGGCTGTTGTCATTGGCATCCATGACAGTGACCTCCACGCCTATGCGGGTTACAAACAGGCCGTCGCTGGCTGTGATATTGAGCAGATATCGATCCTGCTTCTCTCTGTCCAAAGGCCGCTTCACGAAGACCTTCCACTCCCCCTGAACGGGAGCCAGCCCGAAGACCCCCTTGGGGTTTCCTCCTGAGTCAAAAACATGGCAACAGAATTGAAATAAATAAGCAAGGTTGATTTGCCAATCTCTGTGAAGGCCTGCACACAGACCAGATCATCATTTCCATAAACGCATTAGTGTTTATATACTGTAAGGTGTTGTTGTTCTTTATGTAGAATAAAACAAAACGCATATATTTCATAAACCGTATTGAACACATCAAATTAAAATGTGCTAACATGCATCAAAATAACTCTAAGAGCAAGTTAAGTGAACCAGAACACTTAGGGACACTTTTGGAGAGGGTATATATTGTATCCTAAGTTATTGGAAACAATAAACTGAGCTTAATTCTAACAATCTGTTCACATCCCCACATGGGCTTTAAACAAAGTAATGTGACACATAAAGCAGATGGCTCTTTACTCATATGGCTTTTGCACACTTAGTTCATTAAATTAAACCCTTTCAATGTGATTATCTTTCCCAGAGAGCCTCTGTGAGCCATAAATCATCCTCCAGTGGCCTACTTTAATACGCACCTGTAATATGGAAGCTGACAAGCCGATTCTGATCAGAGCTGTCCCTGTCACGAGTGCTCAGCACCGAGACCACTTCTCCCAGGGGGTCACTCTCACGTACAGCTCCTCTGTAGTACTCTCTCTCGAAGGTAGGGGGGTTGTCATTAACATCTGCGATTGCAACTGTCACTACAGCTGTGGAGGAAAGTGAGAAGCCCTCACCTAGATCAGATGCCACCACGTTGAAGGTGTAAGATGGGCAGATCTCATGATCCAGGTCACCAAGAGTGGTGATCCAACCAGTCTTGCTGTCAATAACAAACATGGCGCCAGCGGCAGATTTAGATCCAATAGCTTTGTCCTGCTCTTGGTTTAGGGTTGGTCCAAGGCTGTAATTAACCTGTCCATTAGAGCCCCAATCAGGGTCGAGCGCTCGTACCTGGATGACCCGTGTACCCCTAGGCATGCCCTCCATAACCATGGCAACATAAGAGCTGGTTTCAAAAAATGGTTTGTTGTCATTCACATCCAGCACCTTGACTTCTACATCCACTACAGACATGGACTCGACCAGTGCCTGTCTCATGGTGGCTGCAACTTTGAAATGGTAAATGTTGATGAGTTCATAATCAAGGGGGTTAACAAGCCTTAGAAGTCCAGTTTCTCTCTCAACCAAAAATGTCCCACCCTGGTTACTCTCTCCAGTCTCTCCATTAACCACAGAAAAGAAGGCTGTCTGACCAGGACTTAAATACACTGAGCCCAAGACTGTGCCAACAGGTGTATCTTCTGGGACCGTGTAAGAGTATTGGGGTTGGGTAAAGGAGGGCACATTTGCATCAGGTGGCAAGACATGAATAAATGCAGACACAAGGGAATGTTTGGCTGGAACACCTCCATCAGTAGCTTTTACAAAAAAGGAGAGAACCGTTCCTCTTAGATGCGCCATACTTCCCTTTGTGACCATCCAGCCACTGTCAGGCTCAATCTCCAACACATCCACAAGAGGAAGCCTTGCCTCACTGTACAGCGAGTAGCTAACTCTACCATTGTCACCGGAATCTGGGTCCTGAGCTTGGATTTGAGTCACCAGAGATCCCATTGGTACATTAGCTTTTATGCTAACTCTATACTCCATAGCCCTGAAACGTGGCGCATTATCATTTTCGTCAGCAAGAATTACCCTAACGGTGCAAAAGGATGCTCTTCCCCCGCCATCAAGCGCCATAACAGTTAGCACAATGTCTTTGTTTATTGGGTTCTCTCTGTCAAGTTTCTGAGCTGTAGTTATCACGCCATCAGCTCCAATGTAAAACTGAGTCTTTCCAAGGTCATTGATAAAAGAATACATGATCTGACCAAAAATCCCAGAGTCCTCATCTGTGGCATGCACCTGAATGACTTTGGTACCTGCTAGGGCATTCTCACGAACTTCCGCCAAGTAGAACCTTTGGCTAAAGACAGGGCTGTAAAGGTTGGCCCCCATGACTCGAATGTTCACCTGTGCAGTGTTGGTGAAAACCCCATCTGATACAGACACATTGATGTTGTATGCTGGCCGTATACCCTGCCTGCGCTGGCTGGACAAGGAAATGACACCTGTCTGAGAGTCTATTATGAAGCTCATTTTCTCATCTCCAGAGAGTATGCTGTACCTCAAACTCTCGGCATCTGAGCTGTCTGCATCAGAAGCTTGGACACATGTCACAATGTGCCCTCTGGGAGCCAGTTCACTCACAAAAGCTTCATAAAGTGGCTGGCTGAAAGATGGTGGGTTGTCATTTACGTCACTTACTAAGACTGTGACCGTGACCTCACTGCTCTGGGATGGGGAACCGTTGTCTGTCGCCCTAACAATAAAGCTAAAGCTTGGTGTAAGCTCGTAGTCCAGTAGACGGGCTGTTAACACGAGTCCACTAGTGCTGTCAATTTGAAAGTAATCTGTGCTGTTAAACCCATCAGAGAGAATCTGATAGCGAATTATACTGTTTTTTTCAGAATCCTGGTCGGTCGCCCAAAGCTGTATCACGGTAGACCCGATCATTGAGTTTTCTTTCAAAGTGGTGGTGTATGATGCGTTCTGAAATGCAGGGGCATTGTCATTTACATCCACTACAACTATGTCCACATCTACTTCAGATCTGGCTCCAGTGATAGTGTCTGTAGACCTGATGGTTAGCCTGTAGTAGGGTGTGGTTTCATAGTCTAAAGGATATATGACACTAATCACACCACTCTCAAAGCCAATATCAAATTGGAAGGAAGGATTCCCTTCCACAATAGTGTATATAATGTTTTGTCCCTCTGGGCTGGTGGCATTTATGCATAATATGGGAGTTAACATGGCAATATCCTCTCTAACTGCTATGCCATAAAATGACTTGTCAAAAACAGGCATGGCCTTGTTCACAACTGTAACTGGAAGCTCCACAACAGTGAAGAGGGAGGGGTAGCCTGCATCACGTGCAAGGACCACCAGTGGATATTCAACATTGGACAAGTCTGCATCAAAGGCCTTTTTAAGAGTAAGCTCCCCAGTGAGCTTATTCACCTCAAAATGTGGATGATCCTCCTTAAGCTCGTAATATACAGCTCCATTTATCCCATTGTCCAAATCTGTCGCAGACACCTGGAAGATGGATGAGCCAGGTTCTGCATCAACCTGCACAGCTGCATAATATGGAAGGCCTAGAAACTCAGGGGCATTGTCGTTAACATCCTCGACTTCTACTCTGATGGTTACTCTAGCAACTCGCAGCTGGTCGTATTCTCTACTCGCCTCAACCACCAACTCATACAGTTCCTGTTGTTCTCGATCGAAAGGGACTCCTGTGGTTTGAATGACTCCTGATGTGGGATGAATTGTAAAGCGTGTCCCTGCATTCAAAAGCGTGTACTTTACTGGTTCATTTAAGCGGTTTCCTACTGCATTTATAATGCTCACAGTGGTAATGTTCACACTGTTCTCCAGTACAGAGGAGGAGTATGTGGTTTGACTGAAGAGGAGGCCACTGTCCATAGCCTCCCTAACCAACACAGTCACAAGTGTTGTGCTAAAGTACCGCCCGTCTGACACTTTGACATTGAAACGATAGCGGTCTTTGGAGAGTTTATTGTTTCTGACAGTGAGTATACCCGATGATGCATCCATTTCAAAGTGTTCCAAGTCACTATCAGCTAAGGAGTACATCAGATCAGTGGTCATGTCTGGATCAGTGGCTTCTACTCTCAGAACCTCAACCCCAACGTATGTTGGAAGAAGCAAAACAGTGTCATAGGCTTCTTGTGAGAACTGAGGGGGAGAGTCATTGATGTTCACAACCCTGATTAGGACCTTGGCTGGCTTCTGTGCTGTCAGCTGAGGCCTGCCACTGTCCCTTACATTTACAGAAAAATAAAAAGCACTGAATGTTTCATAGTCCAGTTTAGCTATAGTTCTGACGGAGCCTGTTCCTGAGTCCACAGTAAAGAACAATTTTGCTGTGTCCTCTACAATCTGGAAGACCAGGAGGGCATTGTGATTCTTGTCAGCATCTGTGGCTTCAATTACCAGGGGCTTTCCATCCTCACTTATCACCACACTGTTGATGGGGGCTACCTCACTGATGGTCCCTGTATATGTGAGCTCCTGAAAAACTGGAGGATTATCATTTTCATCAACCACTTGGACGCAGACAGTGACACTGGAGGCAATCCCAGCCATGTTTACAGCCTGGATCACCAGTATATATGAAGAGGTCATCTCAAAGTCAAAACTCCTTTGTGTCGTGATGACACCTGTATAACGGTTTATTTTAAACCTCCTTTCATCATTTCCTTGTATAATATCATAAATCAGTGTGGTTCGGCTAATTGCACAAACCAATATGACAAAATTCCCAATATCCACATTCTCAGTGATCTCAGCCTGGTATTCTTGTTGAGCAAACTTTGGACTGGAAAAATCAGACAGAGAGATGGTGATCCTAGCAGTAGTTGTGCTACTTAACGACGGAGTACCTCCATCTGTGGCTCTGACAGTAAGGGTATAAAAACCCACAGTGGTAAGGTCCAGCTCTCTGGCTATTGAAATGATGCCAGATAATGAATCTATTCCAAATATGCCACCAGTGTTTCCTGTGAAAAACAAAATGACAAATACCTGTCAGTTAATGATAAAAAAGGCCACGTCAGGAAAAGGATACATCAAAGATAAATCGGAAGACTTGTGACAGGTTAAAAGAATGAGCTAATGTATCACACTCTCCGTGGAACAGACAATCAGTTTTACTCAAAACAGCTGAAGAATGGAAATGTTATCAAGGAGCACAATAAATCCAAGAGCTGAGAACACAGTGTTTACCTGCATCAATTGAGTAAACTATCTCGCCGTTTCTCCCTGAGTCTCTTTCTAGTGCTATCACCTGCAGAACTGATGTTCCTGGAGGGGCCGACTCAAACACTGTACTATCATAAACAGTGCAAGTAAAAAAGGGAGGCTGGTCATTGGCGTCCTCCAAGCTCACAATAATCCGTGCCAGGTCTCTATAATAGGGAAATTCTTGATCTTTCACCTAAAAAAGAGGAGAGGAGACAGGGCAACAGACCTGAGGAGAAAAACTAAGATTTTGCATAGAAAAGATTTGTGAGGAAACAAGCAAAAAGAGAAAAAGTAAAAAAAAGACATCAGACAGAAAGCAACAGTTAAAATTGTGAATTGTCAAAATGCAATTAATATTTAAATTTCATTTTAGTATTATTTTAAAATATTATTCAATTAACATGAATTATACTTAGACATTTTTATTATCTTATTAAATTGATAATACATTTTTATTATCTTATTAAATTGAAAAATGCAAATAGTGAACAATTTTCGTACCCTTTGGCCTCACTGTATGATATGTTTCAGCTTTGAAATCACTAATCATATACACATTTAATAATACAAATGTTCTTTTTTTACCATAATAGTAAGGATGTGCTGAGTGCGGATCTCATAGTCCAGTCGATCTGCTGTGTACATGACACCAGTACCAGGATTGATCCTAAACATCCGCATGCTCGCCGGATCAACACTGCCATGGATAGAATAGCTCAACTTTGCCCGTTCATCTTTGTCCCTGGCCCGGACATGCAAGACCTCAGTGTCAGCTGGTGTATCTTCAGACACCAAGACTTTATACGTACGCTCAGAAAAAATAGGACTGTTGTCATTGCTGTCCAAAACCTTTATGTAAATCTGTAGATACAGCAGACAGTCTCATTTTTAGCTTTTCAGAGACATTCAATCTCAGTTAAACAGATGCATGAGTAATCTACACTGTTGCAACAGGCACTTATGTCAAAACAGCTTAAATAAGAAACAGAACGCGCACATGCCAAACTGACAATACAATGTAGGTTTCTGGGACACTGGAATACTCAACAGCCCTTGGCATATCTGAAGACATTTTCAGTGAAGATTATATAGATATCTTTTTCACACAGCAATCTTGTATTGATAAAATTAGATAAAAGCTGGCATGCAAATCTTTCTCTCTTGGATATTTCAACCACAGCTGCCAGGAATATTCGTTTTGCAAAGTTTCTGGCATGTAACATCTGTTACAAAAACTTTCCAATAAAAATACACCTACCTGTGTAGTAGCAGTGTTTGTCCCATCTGTCACCTGCACCGTCATGTTGTATAGCGACTGTGTCTCTGCATCTAGAGGTCTGGCTATTACTATAGTCCCCATCCTTTTCTGAATATCAAATGGACCATCATAGTTACCTATTACACCAAAAAATCCCAGTTAGCATAAACTGAAAAAATTAGAAGCGCTAAAAAAAATGAAAAGTGCTAAAAAATGCTTTGCATGCATTTATAATCCAACGAAGAGGTAAAGGTTTAGCAGAAAAAGATCAAGGTAAACACTGTACCAATCCAACTGTCATGCAGTTTGGCACGTCTGTGAGTAATACATTTTTTATGTTTCACAGTGATTCATCAAAGTTTCACGGTTTTCGAAACATCAACCGCTTTACATTGGGATCTTTCCCATCAGCCTCAGGTCTCTTATCTTCGACTCCCACAAACATCTGTGTCAAGTTCAGGCCTCTTCATGGCAGATTCTTAAATCATTAATTCAGGTCCATTCTGACGGATAAGGGCAAACTTTCAGAGCGTCTTTAGTATGCATTGCATGCATCTGTTCCAATTCCACCCAATTTCCACTACACTTAAGTGAGATCAGAAGACCAAAAGTCTGGAAGGTATCTTAGCACTCAAAGTGTTTACAGGATTGAGCGCTTCACGTTTGCCCTGCAGCAAATGGAGTTTTTAAAGCGAGTATCTAAAAGTATCAGATAAACCAGCCAACCCTTCACGCTTAGGAAAATAACTACAAAATACTGACAGTTAGCCTACCACTGTCAGATGAACAGTTTCCACCACAGGAGCTCTGTGGGATATAAAACATCTCCCGGGACGTTCTTCCACCTTCTCGGAAACAGATGCATATTAACAGGGAGAAAAAAGAACACAGAAAACTGACAGTGAAATCCCAAGCTCATATTAAGATATGCAATCTGCAAAGCTCACCGAATTCCAAAATACAGAAAGGGTTTAATCAAAATGACCATCCATGTATCTTACACGGAGTAGAAAGTATAGGGGCAAATGATAAATATGTAGTAGCATTATAAGCAACATGCAAACAGAGTAAATCATTGTCAGTATAGATTACCACCGATATCCACTTCTTTAAATTACATTTACATTTACTCATTTATCCGCACGGTTTTATCCGAAGCAACGGAGGAATGCTACAAAACAAGCGATTCATCCAAAGCAGACACTGGCATCTGTAATATCAGGGACATTAAAGTTTGCATCCTGACTTAATTTATGACTGGAACTGCTGCATTATTGATGCTCACCAATGATGTCGAACCATAAAGGTGTTTCTGTCTGCCAAACGGAGACCACTCCAACTGACTCATATACTTTGCTGTTTTCCACCACTGTGAAGTTGTAAAGAGCTGCGGTAAATCGCAAGGCTAGCGGCGAAGGCACAGGCTTCCGAATCCATTCAACATGCAAACGGGCAGTCGACCACTTCTGAGGGCTCCCATTGTCAATGGCTTTTATCTGAAAAAAAAAGAAGTAAAAAAGGCTAAAAACTTTATGCGGCTTTACATGTTCTCAGTAATATTTTAGAATACTGTTCAATTGTTAATTAATAAATACTCAGGAACAAATGGCTAATGCACTATTGACATTGAAGTAACTACTACTACCTGACAAGAAACTCTGATTAATGATTTAGTAAGTAATAGTGCTCAGTTGAAACTAGTACTCCATTTTTAGCTAATCAAAATCTACGGTAACACTTTATTTTAAGGGTCCAGAATAATGCATTAGTTAAGCATTAATTAATGGTTAATTTGTTCGCAATTTATAATTATTTGAGCAAAACACACTACTAAGTAATGATTAACCTAACATTTTAAGGGCCCGAATTATGCATTAGTTAAGCACAAATAAACTAGTAATTTATGATTAACAATTATACATCAGTTAAGCCAACTCCGCTTCGCGTCGTGACCGCATCACCACCTCGGGTGTGCATTATTTTTTTAATAATTCAACGGCCCGTCGTCAATTATTCCTTACTTATATTAAGGGCATATTATACATTATTTACAATTCATTAGTCATTTTAAACACTGTAAACAAAAAATATATAAATATATTTATGCTATAAACAAAAATAAGCTAGTAATTATTAATTACATGTACAGTAACCACATTTTATCTATTATTAACAACTTAAGACACACACACACATATCTATATATCTCTCTCAATATTTTTTTAATTAATTTATTTTTTGTTATTGTCATTATGTTTATTTACTGCTGATTTGCATTAATATATGGCTAAAATATTGCTATAAAGACTATTTGAACCCCTGTTCTAAATCTACATTATGACACTTATTAAGTGATATTCAAATTTATTGATTAGGATAAGCTAATAATTAAGGCTACACTACCATTAATATAGTGCTAGTAAATTTAATTTGAGCCCCTATTCTAAAGTGAAACTTAAATCCATATCAATTACGCCACCTAATGAGTAACATTCAAGTTTATGACTAATGAATTGTAAATAACGGCTAATATGCCCTTACTATATGTACAGATAATCATTAGTTATATGTGTGTTCATGCTTAACTGATGCATAATTGTTATAAATTATTATTATATATGATCTCAACTAATGATTAATTGTAAACAAATGAACCATTAATTAATCCTTAACTAATGCATTATTTTGGACCCTTAAATCAAACGAAGCGCTGTTATATTCTCTGTTCTGTCACTGTGCAGGATTCCCTTCAGGACTCTGGTGGTAAGTTTACTGTCCCATCAAGTGCTCCTGCAGAATTTGTATGACATTCTCCTAGAGGAGTTTGTGAAAGCTTCTGGAAGCTCCGAGAGCAAAATCCCCACAGCAGTGTCGGAGCCGAAAGCAGCAGGCTTTCTCCGCTACATCTCAATGCAGAACCTGGCCATCATCTTTGACCTGCTGCTGGACTCGTACCGCACAGCGCGGGAATTTGACACCCGTCCAGGACTCAAGTATCTCCTCATGAAGGTGTCCGGGGTGTGTGGAGCTGCTAACTTATACCGCCAGTCTGCCATGAGCTTCAACATCTACTTTCAGGTACATTTGGAGTAGTGCTTTTCTTCACATATTTAGTCGAACCTAAACTGATTCAGACACTTTCAACATTTCTCATATTTCCACATCTTATTTACTATAGTTTAGAAAAATAATTTTTTATTGAATAATTGAATAATTACTGAATAATTTTTGGTTTGACTTCAAATGGACAAATAAAATCAACACCCAAACAAACTATTTTGTAAATTTTTAGCTGTCTGTGTGTAAAAAACACTAAATAGTGTACATAGTCCTGGATGTGTAAATGGATTAAAAAATAGTGGTTTAAACCGTTCAACTGAGCAAAACAACACTCTTGTAGGCAATCAGCAATAGGAGCCATTTACGTACATCCATGATGGTGAAGAGAGAGGGTGAGTAAGCGGTAGATTTGTAGAAAGAGAGGTGGCTGAGACATAAGGAAAAGAACAGAGGAATATCAAGAAGGGTACTGTCAGCCAAGAGCCACTTCAATACTGTAAAAGTTTTGAAGCAAGATATGTTGTTGTTATTGTTGTAATAGCTGTAGTAACAGGACTAATTGCTTGCGTGGCATGTCTGTGCCAGCTGTTAGTCGTTGCCCGTGTTACAGGGCATGTTTGATTTCTAATATCAGCAAGTTTCTCAAGTATCACTTACTGCACCTTCAAGGAGTTGAAAATTAGTTTAATATTTTATAATAATTGAATAAAACAAAATTACATGTTAACATCCTACTCGAAACACTATTCTTGAAATACGTCAGTGTGTTTACATCTTCTTCATCTAGGGGCATTACAGTACACAGTATAAGAAACAAAGGTTATATGTGTTTATTAAAAATACAAACAAACTGGTGAAATAAAATGGCCAGGGGCCTGTTCCATATAACAAGTTTACCAAATAAGCCAGGTTTATTTCAGTTAGTCTGACTTATTGCCAGTTAATTTGTATTAAAATAAGTCAGAC
>JAUCMT010000001.1:25159015-25172889 GCA_032357475.1 Enteromius thamalakanensis
TTTTTTTTTTTTAAATGACACATTTAAGCTAATCAAATACACTATAGTTCACCGCGTCAAACATCAATCAATTATTGCTACACAATTTTCATATCTGACAATTCCATATGGATAATACATTTTGGGATCATTATTTTTTGGCAGTGGCTATTTATGCCAAGTGCACACAGCATTTTCTGATATTTATACCACTTATTGCAAGTGACAATTATCAGCACCTCAGTATTGAAGTGCACTATAAAACAGAATGCAACCTATTGACTGTAAATGTTGTTTTTTTATTTTTTATTATTATTATTATTAAAAATATTATTCACATCATTAAATAGAACAGCCTTAACAGCCATCTCTCGTTTTTTTGTCATATGATCATACATCTTGAAAGTGCTCAGTCAATATACAGTTTGATCATGTATAGCTGTATGTCCAGCCCATGTGAGCTGGAAATGAAAGAAGTAGTGTTTATGAAATAAATGAGGGCAAAAGGTATAAGGTACTATTAGTACAAAGGCAATAATAAACTTTTGAAAAAAGCAAGGAGAGAGCACATTTAATATTTGCCTTCAACCTTGAGGGTTGGAATTTGAAAATTAATTTGTTTAGTCCAATAAAGGATCTTTGTTTTAATATTATTTAGTTATTTTAATTTTCTTTTTTTGTACATATTTTATTATGTTAGAATATTTCAGATATTAACATTCTCTGCATGTTTTATGCATTATGTAAATATTTAGTGCACCTTTGGAATGGTAGAATATTACACTGGAGCCGGTCCTCCAACCAAAATGACTCTATAGGTAATTTGTGCAAGTACCTTATTATGACCTATATTCAAGTTTGAAAGGCACGCGCCCTCTAGCAGGCATAACAATTATGACAGTGTCGTATTGCATCTGTTGTCATGAAATGACAAATGACTGTGATTACCAGTCAAAATGCTTGTTTTGTTTAAATGCAGTGTGTGAAGTTTTTACAGTAATCTCACATTGATTAAAATATATTTAAATAGGTTTAAATTGTACGAAAGATCACACTAACCCAACAGTTACAAACATTTTGGAACATCATGATTTACAGGGTTTTATGAGCAAATGCCTTATCTGGGTTTGAATCCTTGATTGCAAGTCACATCTTATCTTATCCGTCATCTCTCTACAAACTAAGCTTAACCAATCCTTAATCACCCTCGTTGTTTAAAAATATTTTTAAGTCATATTTCTATGTACCTATATTTCCGTTAACAGTTCAGTTAACATGAGACATCCATAGTAAATTGCTGACTATGCTAGTTTTCCATTGGAAAAACAGTAGGAAATGTAATGACTATGATTCATAAAACATCTTTAATCAATTGTAATTAAGTCATTTTAACTGTTAGTCTGCAACATGATTATTGCTTATAAATAAATATTTATAGTTAACTTTACCGGTGACTTAACTTTACTGGTGACTGGTCTTTTTGTGCAGGTGAGGACTGGTTTGTACCTGATTTCCTTGGTGAACACCCATTCTGAGGAATTTCAATGGACATTTGCTGTGCCAAACATGTATCAATACACCATCCTATGCCTCACATTGTGGTGCAAGGCACATACATTATTGATGTTTAGAGGGATCATTCTCATCGAGACGGCTCTTTAGCTTGATACAGAAATGATGACCTCTTAGTTCGCCTTTCAGAGGGTCAGGGTCCGAGGCTACATGCATCGATATGCCAAGAGGACAATCTTAAATATCACATAAGCATGCAGAGGGTGTCATTTAGTGCAAACTGTGATAAAATAAAATGCCTTCAGTCAGCTTGAAGGCTTTCAATTAAAATAGGAATGGTAGCATATCTAATTTATATTCAACACATATAATTTAATATAGTTGGCTTATAATTTTTCTGTTTGTGTCTTTTCTCGTTACTTCTATTCTCCTATGATCACCTTGGATGTGAACGGCTCCTCTGGGCACATAATTACCAGTGATTTTATCGGGGATGTACTCGTCCGATGTAAAAAGATGAATGCATTACATTTTTGCCTTATTTATTTGCCAATATTTCAAGGATACCCTTCAGAGCTACCAGGTTTGATGTTCGATGCTTTTAATGGAAGCTCAGCACTGTATAGTTTTGATGTACTATTTTGTTTAAAGAGCGAAAGAATCTCTTGGTATTTGAACAGGAAGAAGAAGGTGGGGTGAGGGGAAAAAAGACAAGACAATCTCACAAAATCCAAACCTCTGAAATTAAGATTAATGGCCTTGCTGAGACCTGCTTCAAACAGAGATGTGAACAATGGAGTTTCTTCACAAGAAGATTAATGTTAAGGAAGATACTATAATGTTAACACAATATCTGATTATGCACAACAATCATCACAGTTTCAGTCCAATGTCCAATTTCAGTCTGTTAATGAATTTTGACATCAAATTCACAAAAGTGTTTTATTGCATGAGTGGCTTGCAGTCTGTAAGAAAAAATGCTTTCTAAAGTTCTTTTAAAAGCCAGCAATAACACTAAGAATAGGGCTGTTCACTAAAATAACCAACACAAATTCACTCCAACTCGTCACATTTTGACGCTTGGTCAAGACCCTTTTTGCTTTGATATTTAAAACTCAATTTTCCCCCTTTTTAGTCGTTTTTCGATTTGAAGGGTCTTCCATTGCTTTCAGTTATTTTGCTTAAATTAGTGGTTTGCATGCATATATAAATTTATTATATAATGTTTTACTTTTATTGGAGCACCATTCCTCACCCCTACCTCAAACCTACCCACCTCTGAACAATATAAAACACATACAGGGAAATG
Organism: Enteromius thamalakanensis; assembly: GCA_032357475.1. Taxonomy (NCBI): domain Eukaryota; kingdom Metazoa; phylum Chordata; class Actinopteri; order Cypriniformes; family Cyprinidae; genus Enteromius; species Enteromius thamalakanensis. The sequence goes on from JAUCMT010000001.1 coordinate 25,161,816, forward strand.
CAAATGCAAACTAATCATAAACAAGCACATAAATACATTACAAACAAGTAGTGTTACATTCCAAGACTTTATGGGAAGAAGAGAGTAAAACACAAGGTTTTAATCACTATAAATGATCCCACTCCGTTAACGCGATGTCATCTCATTCAGAAAACATACCATCCCATAGCATGACGCAATCGGTCACAAGATACACAAGAGCTAATAGTATTTCACAACAGCATGATGCAATTGATCATGAGACACGCAAGAGCCAATGGCATTTCACAACCAACATTGACATAAGAATTCTTGTAGCAGCATTTTTTTAAATCCCTCACAGACTGCAGACAGAAACAGCGACTGCATCTATTCCTCTCACAAATCAAACGTTTTGCATTAAAAGACTTGGAATATTAATATCTTTCAAAGAAATTATTATGGTGGTTGTATCTGCCTGCTATATATTGTGTTTTATTGACAGGTTTATGGGCAGAGGTTGGGTTACTTGCTCATAAATGTGTAAATAATAAATAATAATAATAATAATATCATTTAATAATAATAATATCATTTAAATATTTTTTTTGACTGTTTACATTGAAAAATCACAATGGCATTGTTTTTACCCAATATATCTTATGACAATAAAATGAAAAAAAATTGACTCTAAAAGTTTCCTATTTAAAACAAGGGTGGACCCTTCACATTGAAAACTAAAAAGGGGTACCTTAAGCTTCAAAAAAGACATGAAAGTGACCAAGCGTCAAAATGTGACGAGTTGGAGTAAGACTGTGTTGAAAGAACGAAAACTAAAAAAATAACTATAACTGTGTATTAATATTATCGTCCACACCACACCTGCTATACTTTAATGTTAACAATGACTTTTTAAACTTTCATTATTATCATCTGGTCTGAACGAACCTTAGCACTAATTATTTCTCCTTTTGCCTACACACGGTCAGAGTCGGTAATCTGCTTCCTGATACTCAAACATGACAGCCATCAATCACAAGGAGGTTGACGCTTGTCTTCAGTGCGATGGACATTTTTCTCTTCTCTGTGAAGAGGCTGGAATTAATGTATTTTAAAAATTCTCCTTCAGTCATAGAGGAACACCGATGTGTAGGGAACGCTGTCACCGGCGGTGTGAACTGAAGGAGGCAGGCAGCCGTGTGACACCCAGATGATAATGGCTGACGATCATCATAATGCAGTCGAATCCTCATCTCTGTCACTGAGTCGTGCCTGTCTAACATTGCTGCCAGTCACTGTGTCATAGAAAGTATGCCTCTCAGTCATTGAGTGTTTTATCTAGATATCTGTACTCCTATGTCAATTGTTTTTTTTGTTTTTTTTTTGCAGGGTATGTTACATGTCGTACAAAGTTTCACACATATAAAAAGAAAGTAAATTATTAGTTTCCATTTGTTGAAAACCGATGTATTGCTTTCAAAGTTGCAGGATATTTAAATCTTATATTCATATTAAACATATTTAATATCCTATTAATTGACATTTTCAGCTATTCCACTGACAACTTCCAACAAATGTCCAACAAAAGTTGGAAGATGAAGAAGTTACACTACCTTCCTAAAGTGTTCAATAGTAAGATATTTTCTAATGCTTAAGAAGGCTGCATTTTTTTTAACCTAAAATAGATTTAAAACAGCAATGTTTTTAAATATTATGATAATTTAAAATAAGTGATTTTTTTATATATTTGCAGTCTGTAGCCATTACTGCCACTCTCTATACACAAGAATATTCAACATGCATGGGGGGACATGGATTGGGGACACTATATTTTTTATGCAGCCTCTCTGACTGCAGTTTCAACCAACACACCAATGATTTAAACCAATTTTGATGGGATTTGAGTTTCCAAATAAGTTTTCAAATTAAAAGTCAGATTTTATGTTGGCCCAGTAGTCTAAGATGCAACAGAATCAGAACAGAAACAAGCAGCAACACAATGACAAAAATCCACAGAACAATGGAATATTGTAGCATGTGGGAATTTTACTGAACAAAATTAAGGAGAAAACAAAAAAGGATGATAAACATGGAAACATGCCACAACACAACTAAATTAGAACAACCCTAGCCTGATGCATAGTGTTAAGGAGATTTCGTTGTGCTGTGCACTACTGGCATGTCCTGATTTTGCTGAGTTTGATATGTTCCTAAGTCAACATATTTTGTTGATCCTGTAACAACATTTTAATCCAAAAATGTAGTTTTTACACCTAAACCTACACCTTAATCGGTGAGTAATGCGTAAAATCATATTTAATGATGAATAAATCTGATTTACAAGCATCAAACACTGATTATAAATTTCACAAAAACTATATGCTGGTTTTTCAAATCTGACTGGCCAATGAGAATGCTGTTCCAGGGTCAACAAAGATGTTGACCTAGGAACATGTTAAACTCAGCAAAATCAGGTTCTGCTGTGCTGGGCCAATTTAACATTTCAATGACAGCTATGTTGCACTTTTCTAAATAGGAAGTTGGACAGTTTAAAAGTATAAGTTGAATAAAATGCAGCAAACTGTAATAACACTTAGTACCACAGTTCTCATCTGGAAAAAGGATACTCATAGGTGCCTTATATTGTGTTACATCATGCCAACTATCCATATATTAAAGTGCATACACAGACATTTATTAGCGTTGGTGTTTTTTGTTTTGTTTTCTCCAAATCTAACATTAAAATAGACTTTCTGCACTGTAGTTTTGTAAGTCAAGAAGCCAGATCCAATTTTTGAAATAGTGAAGTCAGTATCTTAGATATCTACATTGGTTGCCATAGTAATGTCTTAAGTATCAGCGTGATGTCAAGTGACATAATAAATTAGCTGCCAGTGTGTAGAAATAGAGGATAGAAAATTTGTAGATTTTTGCTTCTGTTGATGTCATATATTTGCCGTACTGAATAACAGTGCATTTACATAGTTATTCATGTCTGAGTGTCATATAAATGTCTAAAAGAATGAAAAGAAACAGGCATTAAAAACCCTTAACAATATCAGTCATGCAAGGAAAAAAGATATCAGTCATGCAGGGGAAATGCTGGGAAACCAAACCTGGAATAACCTGAGGATCATAACTACAGTACTTTCTCCTTGTTTGTTGACCGCTATGTTGCTTTAACAGCGAGGGCCAATGGTAGAAAAAAAGTGGTGAGCTTGATAGCACGTTCATCAAGAGACCATCACCATCGTTATCTACAACCCAGCAGGTGATCTACTGAGACTGAATAGAGCTCATCTTACAGAGTCATTCCATAGAGTGGAGGGCAGCACTTAAACTACTCTTCAGCCAAATAGCCAAACCATTGCGTGAAAGAAAACAGCAAAGGTCCTTACTATTATTGAAACAGAAACATCAAGAGCGTTAGAGGTGATTCAATTTAAAGCTACAACCATCATTAATCTGTTGGCAGTTTCTTTTAAAACATTTTTATAGCTTTTTACAAGGGACTTGAATGTGCATTCATATAAATAAATGTTGAATATGGGCTTCCTGTTGGCGTGTCATGATTGTTTAATATGCCTTTATGTAATAATTAATTGAAAGGCATGAACATTATTTAACAATGTTGAACAATAAATACCATTTAAAAACATTTAATCACTAGTATTGGTAGTAAAGCAAAGGAATATGCAGGAATCAGCTGCATTCAGTTTTGTATGAATTCTCTGTTAAACAGAAGATTAAAATGCCCAAATCCATTAAGGAGTTTCCATTCTTAGTTACGACTTTTTAAAAATGTGGTTGTCATCTCGAATGTGCCCTTCATAGCAAGTGATTTGCTAGCTACTTAATATACACAGAGCGTTTTGTTAATTTTTTTTTCTAATATTCATCTCATCTTTTTCTCAGAAATGTTTCTTGACCAAATGTTTCACAATATTACTGTATTTTATTTATTAAATGCAGCTTTAGTAAGAATAAAGACAGAATGCAAAGAGAGTTATTATGTCATCTAATAGACCTTTATCACACTTCTTATATCTGGTAAGCGAAGCGGTATATCGCCACTTCCAGTCCCATCGTAACGCAATCAAAACTAATGAGCGAATCCTCTCTTTCTCCTCTCACCAGCTTTACTGCAGCGTACACACTGCCTCAGTTGTCAATTTCCTGACAAAGCACAAATTGAGGAAAGCATGGGTGAGACTGATGCAGTGGGATGAAGGTCCTCCTCAAATCATGTTTAGTATGCATTTTTTAATGCTAAAGAATGTTTAGGTCTACATCTCATATCAGCTGCTGAAATGTTCCTATTAAGATATTTCTCTTCCAAATGTGCCTTCCAAATAATAAATACATTGATTTCTCAATTAACCTTGGTTTTACTATAGTAATATGTACAGTGGTAACCATGTTTGTTTTCTTCTACGGAGTGACCTCGTGGTATAACCACACACAAGTAAAAAAGAAATGGCACTTCCATTATATGCTTAAAGCACTTTTTTTTATTTCATGGGACTAATTTTGCACTTACTGTAATATGCTAAAAAAATAAATAATTTAGTGGTTCTTAAGATAAACTGCGTAATTTGGGGACAAAATTAATATGAACTAAAATTTAACATATAACATAAAATAAATATACTATTTAGATACCACTTGTTAGTACACTTGAACCTATCATTCACTAATAAATATCATAGTATTTACATTATCATAGTAGTATGTTACAAAATGATCGCACAAAAATAAAATACTTAGTACACTATGGAACTTTTTTTAACTAGGAGGTAGAAAATTTTTGTAAGAGCAGCATTAAAACAGATAAATAATCACAAGAATTTGAGAGACAAATAGTTTTTAATAAATTAATTGGTAAATTCCTCTGTAAAATAAGTATTTGGTCACCTACAAACAAGCAAGATGTCTGGCTCTCACAGGCCTGCAACTTCTTCTTTAATAGGCTCCTCTGTCCTCCACTTGTTATCTATATTTGTCACGAGTGGCACTGGAGTTGCCCTCGGAAGCCGCTAGAGGGCACTCCAGTCCGGACTATGTTCTTTGTTTTTTTATCCCACTGTTCTGTGTTAAGGACTTATGAAGTGTTCCACTGTTTTCATGCCAACCCTGTATGTCTCCACCTCGCTTGTGTGTTGTCATGCCTACAGATTAGTTCGTCCCCCTCATTACCTCGTTATGTGTTGTATTTAAAGGTTGTTTGTTCATTGTCTTGACGTGGATCATTGTGGTTAATTCCCTGTGTAAAGCCTTCTGTGTTTCCCTCTGTTTTTCCATGATTTTGAGTTACCATTCTCGACCTAGCCTGCTCTCATACCATCACTCTTGCTTCACCACCTGGGCACTGTTCAGTTTTCCACTATGGCCAAGACCAAAAAGATGTCAAAGGACACCAGAAACAAAATTGTAGACCTGCACCAGGCTGGGAAGACTGAATCTGCAACAGGTAAGCATCTTGGTGTGAAGAAATCAACTGTGGGAGCAATTATTAGAAAACGGAAAACATACTGATAACCACTGATAATCTCCCTTGATCTGTGGATCCAGGCAAGATCTCACCTCAAGGGGTCAAAATGATCACAAGAACTGTGAACAAAAATCCCAGAACCACACAAGATGACCTGCAGAGAGCTGGGACAAAGGTAACAAAGGCTACCATCAGTAACACACTGCGCTGCCAATGACTTAAATCCTTCAGTGCCAGACATGTCCCCTGCTTAAGCCCTTACATGTCCAGACCGTCTGAAGTTTGTTAGAGAGCATTTGGATGATCCAGAAGAGGATTGGGAGAATGTCATATGGTCAGATGAAACTAAATAGAAGTTTTTGGTAAAAACTCAACTTGTTCAGTTGTATCCAAAGAACACCATACTTACTGTGAAGCATGACAATCCCAAACACACTGCCCGAGCAACGAAGGAGTGGCTTCGGTAGAAGCATTTCAAGGTCCTGGAGTGGCCTAGCCAGTCTCCGGATCTCAACCACATAGAACATCTTTGGAGGGAGTTGAAAGTCTGTGTTGCCCAGCGACAGCCCCGAAACATTACTGCTTTAGAGGAGAGCTGCATGGAGGAATGGGCCAAAATACCAGCAACAGTGTGTGAAAACCTTGTGAAGACTTACAGAAAACGTTTGACCTCTGTCATTGCCAACAAAGGGTATATAACAAAGTATTGAGGTGAAATTTTGTTGTTGACCAAGTAATTATTTTCCACCATAATTTGCAATTTTTTTTTATAAAAAATCCTACATCTTCTAATTTTGTGTCACATGGTTGAGGTATACCTATAATAAAAAGTACAGGCCTCTCTCATCTTTTTAAGTGGGAGAACTTGCACAATTGGTGGCTGACTAAATACCTTTTTGTCCCATTGCATGAGGTACATACAGCTAAATGACTGTCGTTGAAAAAATACATAATAATGATTCAAATGTAATTCAAATGAATAAATACATTCATTCTGATCTTATTCTTCACAAAGTGAAATAATTCCACAGTTTTGAGCCAAAGCTACATATCTATTTATCTGCCTGTCCTTTAAATAATTGCTGGATTTCTAGAAGAGACCTAAAAGTAAAAGATCACCAATGATGCATAGCTACATCTAAAATTGCATCCAGTATTATGAGCAATTTACAGCATGCCGTTTTCTTTCCTGGCAGGTAATTGAATTAAAATGTCAAAACATTTTTTTGTAGGTAAAAGTAAAGCTAGAGTTTAGGAAGAGGAAACAGATGATCAGACTAATGCATTGGCACAGGTCAACAGGCAAAGAGTTGCTTCACAAGAGCTCTCAACAGGAAGCAGCGTAACGCGAGGCACCGTTGTAATTGGACTGAGACTATAAACCGGCACACACCTTCAATATTACTGTCATAAGAACATAAGACAAGTTCGCTAGTCGGGTATCAAGAGCTTGTTACCTGCTGGGAAATACTGTTTTGATTTGCTCACTTGGGCTTATGTTCAAGGACAAGGTGAGGGAAAGACCTAATTTGGTGTGAGATTTTGTGGCCAGCAGAGTTTGCATAATAGATGAAGAGCCAGGAACAGCAGCATTAAGATGCTATAAACACAAACAAACACATTTACATCACACACACACACTGACGACTATATTGTTAATTTCAGTATATAGTCACTCCTTTATTTTTCACTTATCCAGGCCAAAACCATCATACTTCCATAAGGTCTAGATCAATGCAGGAAATGTAGGCAATATTGAAAAGTGTCTATAATTCATGCCACTTTGCCTCACTCTGCTTATTCTGCAAAACACAGCAGTTTGTGTAGTCAGAGTGTGAACTCATGGGCCTCAGTGTGTCCTTAACCTGCCTCTGTTTATGCAAGTTTATCAAGCTTTATATTGCCTTCCCTTTGCTCTGGCGTCAAATAATATTTCAAAGTGTCTGCTATACTAAATACAAAGAGTTTGCAGGGGGTAATGCAGTATACATCTCATGCTGATGTTCTTACATATTCCTTTACGAGTACAAATAAAAGGTCTCAGGCAATGCAAAGTGCAGATGACTGGGCACCAATTGAACTGAGTTTTTAAATCCTTGTCTCAGTACTGTATTGTATTGTCACAGTTTTTCTTTATCATCCAAAACAATACTGTGTGTAAGAAATCCAAACTGTATTAAAGGGGTCATCAGGTGCCGCATGCACTTTTACAAGCTGTTTGGAATGAAATGTGTGTTGGGAGTGTGTGTACACATGGGCGTACATTTCATTTAACAGTAGGGGGGGACAATAAACATAAAATTTCTCGTGAGCAATTTTTGAAGGGGACACAAATAATTACAAATAATACAGTCAAATTGTACTAAAAGATATGTAAAAAATGTAGAAACCTTTGCTTCATCCTTATTGTAGCATGGAGACTGCGTCATTATGTTTTTTTTTAAATGTTTTTTCTCTGGTTTAATGAAAAGGCAGATTTTTCTTTAAAACTATTGCAATGATTGTTACTGTATGTTGTTTACAGTCGAGTAACTCTCTCTCTGCCACAATGATCTATTAGGCTGTACTGAAGAGATAACTTCGGTCCCCAAGAAAATAAATAAAAGCTCGCCCACACTGAAAGCTGATCAGCTTATTTTGTTTAGTAAACCAATCAGGATCTCTGTCTAGCACGCGCTATGAACTGGCAAACACACACACAAAGTTCACATGCACATACGTCTCTCTAACTCTCTACGTGCTTGCCCGCTTAGTCTAGAGTCTGGGATATATTATAAAATTTGCGGGCATTAGGGAGCCACTACCAATATATGGGAGACTCCCAGAACTTCCAGGAGAAATGGGATGTCTGCCGTTTATGATAACATTATGTCAAGTCGCCGCAAATCAATTAATGCATGGGAAAGGGCTTTGGTGTGTTAGTTGCAGTGCACTATGCAACAAGCTAACGTTAACTAGATGAGAAACGTCTTATTCTCTAACATAAGAGATTCATGGAAAATGACATAATAATCAGCATTTTTGCCACAACTAATTTATTAATGACTGAGCATCAACTACATTAAAGAGAATCACCCATGTGTGTACACAACCACCCTGCAATGATAAAGATCTAGTAGTTTTCTTTTAATTTAATAAAAATAAGTTGCCCCTTCTGAAATCAAGTCATTCTCAAATGCATGTCGGTGTGGCGTCACACAGACAGAGGCCACTCCCACAATAGTTAATTGACAGCAGCGTGTCACACGGACTGAACTGGTGTCTTACTTCAGACCCGCCCTGAGTGGGCTGTCATCAGACCAAGATGCAGAGACAAGCATGACCCCTAAGTGATTAAGGGTGTATTGTTGTTGAATGTAATAATGAAAATAGCAGTATAGTAATTTACCCCCGACATCTGAGTGACTAGACGGAGAGGATTAGCGTTACGTTTGGTTCTGAAGTGAATCATTCATGATCCAGCCTCACCTACAGAAGCAGTAAGTTTGTCTTTTAATGAATCTTTGCAAATCACCTTTCCAAATAATGTGTTAATTAGTAAATTTCACTATGAATATGGATAAAAAAAGATCCCCGGAGAGTGCCTCGGAAAAGATGGGCGTGGTTAGAGGAGCTCGTGAAGATTTAAAAGGGAAGTACACAGTACAGAATGATTTCAAAAGAGCTGTTTTTGACTGTAAAATTAGTGTTTTTACACTATCTTTGAGGATTTTTTAAATAAACTATATTACAAACTTTCTATGAAGACACTAAAGAATCATTGTGGAAAATTGGCTTTGTATGACTCCTTTAACTGAAAAAAAGAGGTGTAAAGCAATCTAATGACTGTTTTGTGCTGCCACATGGGGCAGCTCATTAAAATAGTCCGATGTCACAGCACACTCATTAGGGTTATTTTTTGTGTTTTTCTGCTATTCCTGTTAAATATGCAGCACTTAAAGTCCTGTAGGTGATGTAAATCATTGTCGCCAATTGCTCACAATTGAAAGTGGCTAAAATTGCTCAATTGGCAACAATGACGGAAATGTTGATCTCCTTTTTCTGGTGTTACTATGCACCAATATAAAAGGATGTTTCTGTCTACTACTGGACTGGAGTGTGAAATACCATTACAAAAGAGCAGTTACATCAACAAATTATTTGATTTTGCAGTGCTAGCCAAGGGAAAGCACAGTAATGTGGATTTGAAAGATTGTTTTTTTTTGGTTAGGAGCTATTTCTTTAAGACATTTCCCCAAAAGTTTGCTTTCCATAGTGTACCCCTAATTCACTCATTTATTCACGCATTGATAAATAAATAAATGAATTCATAATTTTTAAAAAGGAAAAAAAAATTGCCCGAAGGCTGCAAGTCTGAGTCACATAAATAAGAAAATGCAGTTGTAAAGAATATGTTATATATATAAATTGAAATATATAAATGTATCTGACTTCACTAGGTAATAAAAGCCATCCAGATGGGACTTATCAAGGACATGTGAAGATAGAGACACTTTGTTTGTTTGATAACTTCATAGCTCTAAGCACTAAAGCTCAACGTTTTGGAAGGAAGACCTTTCTCTGGGAAGAAAACCTTGGAACACTTTCTTTGTCTTCATGCCAAAAGAACCAAGATAAATGAAACCACACACACACACACACAGAATGCTGAGTTTTACTTTAACCTTCTTGACAGTCCTTTCCAAAACTTCAAAAGCTGCTTTGCCCTTTGAACGAAACTCATTTTAAACTGACATTCAGCAAGTTTTTTTTTTTTTTTTCCTGATGATATTATGAGTCTCCAGAATCTCTTCTACCTGATCTATGGTGGAGACTTGCGACACTGGGCACGAACATAAATGTGGCAAAAATTATTTACTGCACTGAATATTAAGCATTAGGCTTTGCTTCTGAACATGTAGCTCAGCAGTTTAGGAGGAGATTTATGCTGAAAGTAATGTAGATTGCTGAGAGTGAGATCAGTATTTCAGCACTGACTCCATTCCAATAAGCTCTGAGCCACCCACACTATATTTACAGCACTGTGCTCAGAAAATCACAAAATACACACACACACAGAGAGAGAGAGAGAGTGAGAGACCCTGGCCTTCACATGGGCTTTATTATAAGAGGGTCACTGACATTAGTCTCGCTTACAACACAGAACTTCCTGTAACGAAACGGGACATGAGGTGTGCAAACTCAAATGCAAACAGTGTTTAATAAGAATCAGAGTCAGGGTACAAAGGTAGATCACCGGCAGACAGAGTTGTAGAAGACAAAGGCAAAAACAAAGTTGAAAACAAAGCAAGAGGTAACAGTACCAGGCAAACGGAGTCCTTAGGGAGAGGCAGAGGGGTAGTCCAAATCAAGGCAGAAATCGTTCACAGAAAATCCAACAAACAGAATAACGAGCAACTAGGAACAGGAATTAATATTAACAGGAAACAATAAACAATGAACCATGACCAGCATAGACATACATAGGTAGACGGGCTTTGGGGTCTCTCAGCATACGTCAACATTGCCGCCATCTTGGTTCGGTGAAGTTTCACTGCATTCAGATCAACTCTAAAGATGCCGGACTTTTGTGCTGCATATGGATGTTCAAACGAAAGAAATGAAAAAAAAACAGCAAGGGATAAC
>JAUCMT010000001.1:25179052-25189892 GCA_032357475.1 Enteromius thamalakanensis
CACCACCACCAGCCTGCACAGTGGTAACAAGGCATGATGGATCCATGTTCTCATTCTGTTTACGCAAAATTCTGACTCTACCATTTGAATGTCTCAACAGAAATTGAAACTCATCAGACTAGGCAACATTTTTCCAGTCTTCAAATGTCCAATTTTGGTGAGCTCGTGCAAATTGTAGCCTCTTTTTCCTATTTGTAGTGGAGATGAGTGGTACCCGGGGGGTCTTCTACTGTTGTAGCCCATCCATCTCGAGGTTGTGCGTGTTGTGCCTTCACAAATGCTTTGCTGCATACCTCGGTTGTAACGAGTGGTTATTTCAGTCAAAGTTGCTCTTCTATAAGCTTGAATCAGTCAGCCCATTCTCCTCTGACCTCTAGCATCAAAAAGGCATGTGGGATCCATCACAATATGATTGGTAATGTTTATTCACGTTCGTGAATCAATCTGAACAATATAATGGTGTTGATGGTTAGACTAATTAAGTAAACAACTCACAGAGTTAGATATAACCACTTTGTTACATTAAAATAAAAATATCTATGAGTATTATCTATGAGTTTTTAGTAAGTAATCAGCTTGGTCCTGAAAAAAACAAAACAAAACAAAATTTCTTTCCACACACACGCAAACAAACACATGCAACAACTTTGTTATATAAAAAATATATTTATATTTTCTTTATAAACAAAAGCATAACACAAGTAAAATAATGTCAAAATATTGTTATTGAATCTCATGGGATTAGAATAACACACAGGCTTCTTTTTTTTCTGCAAATCATCTGAGACCATGTTGCAATGCATTGTAACCATGCAAAGCAAAGCATCAAAGGAACACCATTCTTGTGCTATGTTCAAAATGGGTTAGCAAAGGCCTTTAATAGATTTCTACTAGAAATCTAATAAAATAATGCTCCCTTTATTATGCCATGCCAGTGGAAGCTTCCATTTGAAGATTACACTCCCTCAAACTTCATTTAGCAGAGGGGTCTGGCACCTTACAGTTTATGGTACATCAGAAGAAGCCACAATGGGAATAGCTGGGGCCTTAAGGGACAATGTTTAGTGTAGAGGCTGCTGGCTGAGAGGAAAGCGTGGGTGGAGGGGATGCTGGAACAGCAGCAGTGTCACTGGGCCTTTTACCCTCCCAGAGGCCCTGAGGGTTTGAGCTTATTAGAGAGCCTCCTTCAGACAGTCTGATAGGGAGGGGCAGAAAGAGACACGTATCCTTATTTGACCACTAAGCCTGCTGGGCTTCTTTAAAAGTTTATACACTTTGAGAGTTTGACACATTTCCCAGTATGAATATTGCTATTGTGTTTGCAGATGCCTCAAGTGGCTGTATTTTTTATTATTATTTTATTTTATTATTTTTGGATGTGGGTTCATGACTAAACAGTGTAGTTATTTTGATTTTATAAATGACAACACAACTTTTTTTTTTTGGCCATTTATTTATTTTTTGATTGATTGATCAATATTATTGCATCACAATTTGCATCATTTTACATTATGATTTTTTTTTTTTTATAATGAAACCAAAAGTGCAATAGATAAGGAATAGAGATTCACCCAAAAATTCTGTCATCTTCAACTTACCCTATAATTCAAATTCTAATGTAATTCTAAACTTGTATACTTTTCTATAACATTCTTCTGCTGAACACAGAATACAATATTTTAAAGAATGTTGATAACAAAACAGTTGAGGTTAGTCATATACTTTAAGGTTTTTTTTTTTAAATATGTAAATGGCTACTTTCGGGTTACCTATATTTTTCAAAATTCTGTTTATTTGTGTTAAACACGATAAAAGAAACTTATGTTTGGACATATACTGTATTGACATTTGTTTAGGACCCTTTGGACCCTTTGGAGTCCCATTCAAACATCTTTAATTTATTTATTTTCTTTTTTTGATGTGCAGGTTCCTATTACGTTGGGGTGTGATGTTTCAATGAAAACAGCCAAACTAAGTTAACAGTTAATATAAAAGGTGTTGTGAGGCAAACTAATTGAAGTGTGACGTGATACCTACTCTGCCTGCTGTAAAGCTCATCCTGTGTGTCCAGTCTGTATGCAAAATTTTAAGAATGCTGCCAAAAGAAGCCTTTCACAAACCTTGGTTGTGCAACCTTGCATGTCTTGTGATGATTGTGTCATGCTACAGGAGAATCTTTTTGAAAGAGATATGAGTGTATTAACTTATGTTTTACTCTCTTCTTCACACAAAGATAATATATGTGTTCAGAAGATATGGGATGCAACAAGACTTTATAAGGCTTTCATGCTATATATATATAAATATATGGTGAGTTTTTTGCAGTAAATACATGTGGCTGTACTTTACATGGTTATACATCAGTGTATACATTTCTATAAAACACAACAGAGGACTCTGCAAATCGAAAAATTATGCTAAAAGGATAGCTCTGTGTGTCAAAAAGGGATACCTTAAGCATCAAAAAGTGATGCCAATGTGTCCTGACCAAGGGTATATAAGTTTTGCATTAGAAGTGAGAATGTGCTGGATAAATAAACAATAAGAATTTGCAGTGTTAGGTGAAATATCCCTTTAAGTTAGTTTTCCTTATTTATCACGTAATCCAAAGGCAAACATGTCTCCAGATTACTGTACATAACAAAACATAAATCACACCAGTATTCCAAAATGTTCAGTACCTTACATTTGAAGACAACCATTTGCGACAAATCTGCGTTTGAGGCGGCCCTGCCACCTGTAGTACACTCATCAAGTCTTTCATAGTCGTTCTGAATTCATCGCTCAGACAATAAATCCATGCTCCCCACATGTCAAATGACCCTACAGCTCAATGTTTTTGTTAGTTTTTTTTTCCATCTTCATCAATCAACTGGCAAACTGCTTTTCATTCCTGTTACATGCAAATCTGTTTTTATTTATCAGGCTAATTTGCATGCCAAATCTGTGATTATACATCATCAGCAGTTATGAAAGGACAATAATTAGCAATGCTAAGAAGTGGGTAATTACCACGGCAGTCACAGGATTGTTCTAAATTAACTCTTGTCTGCAGAGGTTTATATGCTGAATTAAGCATTTTGTAAAATTCTTGTGGGATGACGAGATTGCTTACCTTGACAAATATTTGTTGGGAATTGTGCACTGTGTTCTCTCTCTGTGTGCAATTATGGCAAATTCACAAAAATGACTATAATACAAAGTGCTAGAAACGTGAATTATCCTTGACTCCTCCTCGCTCCTGTTGCGACAAAAGCAAAATGTGGAAACCTGGATCAAAATGTGCTTCAATTTTGTTTTGTATACATCTGCCTTTGTATTGGATTCTGGCTGAAAGCTGTACAGCAATAAAATATTTGTTTTAATAATACATTTCTATTACTGCTTCATGTTTTTTCTAGAGAGAGATTGGAAGAGAGAGAGTAAAGCAGAAGTTACTGTTTTATTCAATTAGTTCTTATCATCAAATAGCAGGACCAACAGAAATGGAAAGTGAATATGTACAATTAAAACACTGTGCCCACAAACTCAATGGAAGACTAATTTAGTATCCTGTGCTACGTGAATGTATCCACATGGCACTCGTGCTTGGTCTCCTCAGATAAGTCATTATTCCAAAAGCCTGTCTCGATACAACTGAACAGCAAAGGTACATAAAAAACATTGCATAAATAAACCCAATAACGAAGCCTGTGGCGAAAGCAAATAGGTCACTTTTTGTTTTATTTTGTATTTGCTTATTTACACATGATGCCTGTTGGTTGTCTCAACCTTTCAAATCACAAACTATATTGGTAAGGGAATTGTGGCCACTGTCTGCGGTGTGATATGAGGACTTTTCTTATATTTAGTAAGACCTTTTGGTCACAGAGATGCTCCAGTAAACTCGCATTCCTTCAAAGACATTAATGTCCTTGAGGACAACGCAGAACTTGCTTGTCAGTCTGTTGTGTTTCAACCAAACTCCTGTGTCTTTAACAGGACATCCAGACTATCTGTCTCCTTCCATAGAAAATTTAATAACAATTTCATCCACTTTGTCTCTGTCTTGAGGGACAGAAAATTTAATTCCCGAAAAGCCATTCCGGATTATGATTCCTAAGTCATTACAAGGATCTTTTTCAAATGGCAGTGAATAATAATGTGAAGGAAACCTCTAAAATGCTTCAGTCGTTGGGAAATATCAACATGAAAGTGACCGTTTGGCTCTATATACAGGAATATAGAGAAACCTGCCGATTCAGTGGCATCTATTTTGTGCCTTTCTAGCATCCAGTTATATAAAGTGTAAGTGCAATGCAATTGTATGTATATTATTGAGTAAAATCAGCTTACACTAACCCTATTTTGAGGATTACATTTCATTAAAGTTTGTTGTCGAATTTTGTGCAAAACTCAAGGATCCCTAAGCATGTGGCAGTGTTTCACCCGCAAATTTTAATGAGATAAGGAAGATAATAACTTGAATAAAGGCATTACCACAGACGCAATGAAAGAAACTTTTAAAGATCGAAATTAAAAATCATTCAAAATGTCAGGTGATGTTTATCTCCAAGGGAAAGAATGATCAAAAAACACATTACATTAATAATGCATCCCGAGCTGAGCAGAACACAATGCGGCCTGAGCTATTTTCTGTAGTTGGTATTTAATGTCCTGAATAGGCTGTGTTTGTGCTTTGTCATGTGACATTTCACAAATGCTAAATTCATGGTGATTACTTGGATTTCTAATTTGCACGTAAGTGCTATTAATGTAATGACAGATAGAGGTGGTTATTAAGGACTTTATTGTACATTAAACTTCACATACGTCACAGTCACAAAGGCTTGAGCAACAGCAGCCCCTGGAGGCTAACAGCTTGGAAAAGTCTCAAGCTCCCACTTCCGCTTCGTCTGTCTCCTTTGTCTTTTTTATTATCCCCCATTCAACCACCAAAAAAGCAGAACGGATCAGTTGATGCATAGTTAAGCACTGGTCTGACGATCTTTTGACAGAGTAACAATAACTACTACGTTTAACTCTAAGCTATAAGACATGAGATGAGAAAAGGAGAGTACAATGAGACTAAGCTGTTACCATGGAGTTTATCCGATCTCTCTTAAATACTTGTACAATAGCTTTCCATTAACTTTCAGAAAAAAGTTCCAACGCGCATAATTGCCGGTCTCAGATAGCACGCAGTCCATGCAATGCTTAATTTGATTGACAGGCCAATGTAGGCTGAAACAGCATTGTTGCTTCACAGTTCTAGTACAACGTAGGTGTGAAAGATTTGGATCTAATCAGTCTTTTGTTGTCAAGTGGTGGCTTGGAGTCGATTGCCATCCCCCAGTGGTTACTTTGCTTGCTGTGGAACGCCTGTGAGGTTGTAGTGGGTAGTTGTTATTGAAAGTGACTACCCAACACAGTGACTTGTCTCTTCCTCTCATCCAATATCTTTGCTGCGTTCATCTTTTTGCTGTCCCCTGTGGGGGGTGGGGGAGATACTCCTCCGTCCTCTGTCACTCTCACTTTCCTCCACGTTTCCCACCATCCATTACAGGAGATGCAACAGTCTCCTGTTACTGTTGGAAAGACATACACACACACACACACACACACACACACACAAAACACACTTGCAGTTTGCAACAAGTTGACAAGGTGTGAGCTTATTGAGATGCACATTGTGACAAGGGCAACCCAGTTACTCTCGGTGGAAGTACGAATATTTCAAAAGACACCTCAAACAGCTAAGGGTCATGGCACAGTCTCTCTATGCAGCAGCCGAGGTGAGCAGATGAAAAAACTGACTGCCATATTTTTTTGTAGAAGCAGTCATTTAACTTTTTTCCTTACTCGCTCAAAGTTAAAGATACCACTTCAGCTCTTTGTGTGGCCAAAGGGCAGTTTTCTAAAACCCTGGAGGTAGATGTGATGTGAAAGGACTGATTAGACCAATTAGACAGACATGGTTTGATGGTTTTTTTTTTTTACGTCCAACAGACACCTCTAGAAAACTCTCTACCTAATAATGCGTCTCAAGCTAAAACATGTCAGTCATCAAATGGGTTGTCAGTAATGTGAACTCTAGGGTGGTTTTTATTGCCCATGATTTTCACATTTTCCGTTAGATTCTGTGATCTCACAATCGCTGGCTGTCCATCCGAGCACCAGGGCAGTGACAATTCATGCTCATTTTGGGATTCAGACTGCCCGTTGGAGCATGAAATGAGCTCATTTCGGTCAGAGAGGAACCAAATGACGAGAGCTGAAATAATGTCACACCCCATCGTTATCATTTATTCTTCAGCTAAAAGGAAAATGCGTCCTTCTTCTTCCAGTGCAGTGACTGTCAGCTGAGGAACTGTGCCTATCTCTTCCTGCTAAACAATCTGATGTGTTATTCCTGCTGTGATCAGAAGGATTGAAGGGATAAAAAGGGAACCACAAGACAGAGAGCTTCTATATTGGAAGTAGATTGTGGAAATTACATTCAGGATCACCAACAGCAATGTGCTTCAAAAAAGATTGCTCCCTTCATATTTAAGATTAGAGAGTTTTTCCTACATGCTCTCCAGCTTTGTACCACTTTGGAAATCTTCTCTGCATTTATGGCTGGATTTTGGAGGGGGCAGTGACCTGGGGCTTCATAAAGGTTCTCAAAAGCCTTTCTGGCAGAGAGTGGAAAAGAAGACCCTTTTGTGCAGAGTGTTTGCTGACCACAAGAACATCTACAGGGTTCCTCAGAGTCTACAGCACAAAATGACCATGTGTGCCCCCAGGGTCCCTAATGCACATATTGCCTACTTTTTTAGAAAAAGAAGAAAAAAAGCTGTTACTGGGGTAGTATCTTTAAAAAAGTTAGTCAAATGTAACATGTAGGTACTAATACTACTACACATTTTAAGTACTACTTTTTATAGGGATCACCCCAAACTTAAAATGTTTTCACCATGTAGGCTATAACCTTATGCTATTCCAAATATGATATTTTGCTTTGTTTTCCTATATTAAACCGAATAAAAGATATCCTAAAAAATGTTGGTGATGATCCACATTGCCTTTTATAGTATCTGTTTCCCTGTTATGAAAGACAAAGGGAGCAGCGGTTCTTCAAAAGATTTTTTACACATATTTTATTTTGTGTCCAACATAAGAAAGAAACTTGTACGTTTGAAATGATGTGAGGTGAGTAAATAATGACAAAAATATTAATTTCAGTTTATGGGGTTGAACTAAGTTACTAATATGCTTTTTAGCTTTTTTTTATCAAATGTACCACCAGTGAGAGATTTATTTATTCATTTATCTTAATAAAATGTAGTGTAATTTAAAAAATGTACAAAAGCTGTCACTGGAGTGGTATCTTTTCATACATTTGTATTGTATTTACTTCTAAACAGAGCACATAGCAATCCCACTATTGTATATATCAGTACTTTTTTAAAGGTTAATACACCATTGACAGCCCAAGGCCCCTGAGTGTGTAGCACAAGATAGGGGCCCCAAAGTATTTTAATTGAATGTAAGCTACCAAACCATGCATTTCCTATTTCTTGGGGAAAAAGTTGTCTGCCACTTTGTGTCGCAGGGGTTGGGGCCTGCAAAGACGTGTGCCCAGGACCCATGATCTTGATCTGTCTGAATTTATATTACTGTATAATCTTTTGAGTCAGTAGAGATTTAATGACACATGTAGGCTATACTTTACTACCACTAGTTCAGAGCAGATATTTTTCCCCCATCTCTTATTCTAAATATTTTTTCACATTTAGTTATCAAAGTATATGCTAAGTTTGAACTAAAGCTTTCCGTTACGCGTGCCATTAGTCTAACCAGAGTTAATGAGACAGGTTGCGAGAAATCTCAATAACACCACCCTTTTATTGGCTATGGTTTATTTGTCCTCCCTGAGAGTCCCTGTCCACTAAAGTTTCATTTTTAGTGTCTGTTGAGGTAATATTATGGGACAGTCTAGGTTGTCACTGAGAGGAACAACAAATTATAAGTGGCCATATGAAGCACTGCTCTGAGAGATCCTTTTATATATTTTGCCATAAAAAAAAGAAAAGAAAAAAAAAAGCTGTTCATTTAATCTAGACCATAACAGTTGCACTTGAAACATTAATTAATGAGTGGTGAGTATTACTTAGTTTCACTCAATTTAGACAGAATTTGTTTTGACATGATTGTCACTTAGAGTAAATCTTGACAAGAATGCCTTATCTTAACTCGTCAATGAATCCTGAAAGCATTAATAATGTTGGAAAATTAATTCATAAAGGCTCTCACTTGTTATGACAGCCTTTCAAGCTCCAGTATCATAAGATAATTACATACTTAGTCATAGGCTCTTGTTCATTTTTCATTTATAAATTATCTTATGGCACTTCCCCAAAACTAGATCTCAATTGGTTTGGCTTTAGAACCTAAATTTTACATTGGACATCAGGTGGCGACCCAATACAGTGAAAACATATACATACAGTTGATGTGTGTAATTGCATTTCATTTTCCAATTGTTTTTGTGCTGACATGGCAAATGCTACTTTTGATAAAGATTAATTGTTTTTATTTTTTTGGCTCTTTAAAATTTGAGTAATGCTTATTCTGCATCTATGTATATGACAGCAGCAGTTGCACTATTCATATCTGGGGTGAAATAGTCTTAAAATGTCCTATTGGTCAATACTGTGCAATGTCCACCGCACAATTTGTTCAATGTGGACCTGACCTCTTAGAATTCATGCATCATAAGTCTACTAATAAATGCTGCATATTACCATAACGCCCATGGGAAAACTATTCATGTGAATAGAGCGAATCACCTGACAGAAGAAAAGACAAATGGTGCCATATTGACTCTGTGCCCATAAAGATTTCAGGCCATGATTTGATTTTGAGGGCTTGATTTGTGCTGTAAATACACTCAATGAGGTCACTTACAAATGATTGAATCCCATGGATCACAATAGAGACTGTAGTTTATTGTATTTATTTATTTATTTATTTTTCCATTTTAAAGCTCTTAAAACCTTATTGACTGATGTTTTAGTTCACTTAAAAGGAAGGGTCTCATTAAATATGTGAAGTATTTACACAATTAGTGTAAACTGTCAGATGACCAGAGAAGTTTATTTCCTGTTTGCACTTTGGGAAAATGATAACTGCATCAAATCTCCAAAATGAATGACTAGTAAAGTATGCTAACATGAAGATATAGACATAGATTTTTGGTACATTTTATCTTTAGGGTGTCAGTATATATACAGTATATATTACAATACGCATATTCGTATTGAACAGTTTGGTACGTGGCTTTCGGTTTGGTACGCATTACAAACCAAACAAGTCAGACTAATATTTCAGTGCTACGATCAACAAGGCAGCTCAAACGACAGGACAGGCAACGTGCTGACTACCCCTCCCACCCCCAAACAGACGAAATCTAGAGAAGGAGCATTTTTTTTATATATATTTTGTTTTATTTGCTGCTTAGAAGAAACCCCAGAAGATATGTGACATAGCTCCATTGTTGCTCAAAGTAAAAAAAACAAACAAAAAAAAACAAGATCATACATGTTTGTAACGTTCAGCTGGATGTACCCATTCAGACCAGTGGAGGGCACTCCAGCGCCCAGGACTCTGTGTGTTTCCCTGTTTCTCTCTCCCGGACTTTTATTATGAATTCATGTACTCTTTTCTGTATGTTCTAACCCGGACTTTTATGTTGAAATCATTGCCACAGCTCAGTTTACTTTCACCCGGATATCCGCCGGCATTTGTTTAGCTTCCAGCACGGTTTGTTGATAGTTGTTACATTCATTCATGTTCCTAGTTTCTCGCTGTTCTATTGGATTATCTGTTTATGATTTCTGCCTGGACCCAGACTTCCGCTCTGCTTTTCCCCAAGGACCCTGTTTAACGGTATTTTAACCTTTTGCTTGTTTACAACTCTGTCTCTACCTGTGGCTCTTCTACTGTGTCTGCTGGTGATTGACTGTTGTGATCCTGACTCTGAGCCTTTTAATAAATTAATGTTGCACTTGAACTCGCACGCCTCTCGTCCCTTTTGTAACAGTTATAGTTTGTTCAAGTACTTTGCTTCCTTTGGAATTAAAGTTTGTGTTTGCAAATGGATTCTCTCTCTGCCTTAGTTGATTGTTACACTTCCAAAGTAACTAGGTGTGTATGTAGTATGTAAATTCAGTGTAAGTACACACCGGTACATAGTATCTACAGCTGTAATATTTCTTTAACTTCACACATGTAACAACCCTCAGAATGGTACAGTATGTGTAATTACAAATGTGTAACAAGGCATGGGTAACACCACTTTTTGGTAATGAAAGTACAAATGTGTAACAGGACTAAATAAAGTGTTACACAATTGATATGTATTTAGCATGTAATTACTCTGATGTTACACAGCAGCGGGCAGTAAATTAGGCTTTATAAATTATGGTTGAATGTTATGTCCAGAATATTACACTTTATATTAAATGGACAGTTAACATGTATATATCAACTCCATCCACTTTACATATCTCTAAACTTACCCAACTACACCCCCTGATCACCCCCTTTTCCAGTTACTCTTATACATACTGCTGCAGCAAAATGTAGCCATGTAACTCCAGTTACATATGTAGTGAAGTGAGAAAAAGTTACATATTTTTAAACTTAATAAGGGAAATATATATATATATAATTACTATTAATTATTATTAATTGCAATTATCTTAGCTGCAAGTAGTACTGCAGCAGAATTACGATAAACTAATCTGTCTGTTCAGCGAACACATAGTGTAATTAAGAAGTGATATTTCTTGGCCGCAGAAATATGCCTTCTTAC
>JAUCMT010000001.1:25189992-25205752 GCA_032357475.1 Enteromius thamalakanensis
TGCCACATCAAGATGCTGATCTGACATCATGAGTAGTGCACAGGTGTACCTTATACTGCCCACAATAAAAGGCCACCTTAGAATGTGCAGTTTTTTTTGCTTTATTGGGGGTCTGAGGACTGGCGAATCTAAAAAACTGCAATCTGGGGATCGCCTTTAAAGGACTTTAATTACCTCTAGCTTTGCATTAAGTTGATTCAAAGTGTCAATAAAACTGTTCAGTTTATTATATCCAGACTCCTGTGTGCCTTATCTTATGTTACAGAAGCTCGATCCCCGTTCCAGACTTTCAGCCAGAAGTTCCCATCCTGATTCTAGCCCCTTGATTGCAGCCAGGAGTGCCGATCCCGATTCCAGCCCCTAGATTGCGGCCAGGAGTGCAAATTCAAATCCCAGCTCCAGAGTCCGCACTGCAAGAGCGTCTTCCAGGGGGTGGGGGAAGGGGGGTGCTATAGGGTCCCGCAGACTGCCCCTCATTCAGCACATGGCCACCCAAGACTCCTGATCAGCCCTGAAGGCAACCAGTAACTATGCCCGGTGCGGTCTCCAGGGCGCCCAACCACCCCTCCCCTTGGGATGGTTTTAGGTGCAAGAACGCACTTTCCGGGAAGGTGAGGTGATGGCATGCTGTCACAGCTCACTGACCCAGGATCAGTCACTCTCTCCGGTTCACAGTCACCTAAATAGTAATCATGCACACCTGAGATCACTTACCTGCACTACGTAAAATCCACAATCCCCAGTAGCTCTTTGGCTGAGCTCAAGGTGACATCCTTACCTTTATGCTGCTATCCCTCTGCTAATGAGACCAACCAGTTGGCTGGGAATTGGAACCTACCGGGCTGTCCTGTACTCACGTTCTCGGTGCAGGTAAGTGCAGATTAAAAGCCTTCTATAAGAACAACCAGTCTTCATGTGAGATACTCACCCTGTTACTTACCTGAGTCTACCTGGGCTGGAAAGTTGTTTGTGATCAGCATATCGCTAGTGACTTCAATGTAAGATAATTACTCCTTTACTTATCTGTGTCTGCCTGGGCTGGATTGTTATTTGCGATCAGAAGATCGCTGAAGTCTAGCTGAACATTGTTTTTATGTTTGATTCAGACCCCTGTCTGAGAATTAAGTTGTTAAAATTCTTTCTGTTTAATAAATACAAAAGTTTCTACTACTCTTCTGTCTCCTGTCCCTCTCTGAGTGTTACAACATCAGAGTGAAGGAGCTGTACGTACAGCAATGCATATTCTGACAATTTAGGCTCTGATGCTGGTGAAAAAAGAAAAGGGCACAAATAAAAAGAGGGGATTAATATGTAGAAGGAAGAAAAGAAAAATAAAAGAAAGGAAGTGACACAGGAACAGACAGTGTGAGAGAAATGCCAAGGGACAAAAGAGAGAGCAGACAGGCTGGGGTTTGGCTGGAGGACATAATGTCCTCTATGATGTAAGCGAGGTGCAGTTGTAAGGGATCTGGCATTGCTAGCAGGCTCAGTTCCCTGGCGTAGCCTCACCGATGGCCAGCCGTTCAGGATGAGGCACTGAGGAAATGCTCCGCTGCTAGATGAGCAGTAAATTGACAATCTCTGTGCTCTCAGAAATGTCAGAGAGAAGTTATTAGCCTGGCAGGCCGCCATCTTCTATAAATAGAAGCTGGCACATTTTCATAGGAGCATTATCATTTGCCAGCAGATGAGCTGGGGAGAGAAAGAAAGAAAGAGAGAGAGAGCGAGAGAGAGAATGAAACAGTCGATTTACTGCAAGAAATAAAACACTATTTGTTTTTATCATTAAAGGAAAAGGGGTGGAAATTGAAATGAAAAACGAGTAGAGATATCATATGGCCCCAAATTACTCAGTTCCAGTGAGATGCCTTTGTAAATCAGAAAGTCAAGAAAAGGGCAACCATGAGAGATGCATGGCAACAAAAATAAGGCAATTTTGCATAATCATTAAAAGCCCATGATATGTGTTTTTCTTTTATTATGCCTCATGCTGTAGTTAAGCAGCGCTGAGACAGAAATGGAAGCCAATAGATAATGTCTGTGTGCGATAATGCATGAGTCCTATCACGTCAAATTATGCTTTCGCTCACAATCAAGATGATTTTCTAGCCATAAAATCTAAAGGACAACAGAGAACACAGATGTCATCTCTAATAGTTTTCTATCCAGATTAATGGTCTGTGAAATTTCCCACTGTGCAATACAAAGAGTATATTCAAGTCGGGATATCAAATATGTTTGGTACAGTTGTACGGTGCAACCAAAAGCACATCAGCACAAACACCCATAGGTATTTTTAGTTTTTACTGACTTCACATTCCTTCCTCTAGCTCAGTTCAGTCAGCTTTTCACTCAATTGGTGTTATGTGATTTGGCCATTATCATGCACCTTCCAAAGCGTGACAGTGAAAGTGACTTCGAAAGAAATGCAACAGGAAATGCTGAGGGGCTACAGAACATTTCCTTCACTCAGACCTTAGGAGATCCTCTAATGGTCTGAATGGCAAAAATAGCTATCCTATGAAAGTGTGTATACACAGACAGCATTCAAGCTAAAGTGGTACATAAGTTGCCCATGACCCCAAGACCCCATGAGAGTGATTCACAGACAATATTTAGAGAAAATTGCTGAATTGAGTTTTATAAAGTGGAAGTTTCTTACTATACCTTACCTATGTCTTAACTGAAACTAGACACCGCCATTTACTAATTTGATCTCTTCAAATACAGTTCACTATAGTGCTTTCTACTATTGCAAACTGCCCAACAAAAGGCAGTTTTTTGCAACCATGAAATAGCATTGCCGGAATGTTGCAGGATGACTATTTTTAAATATCCTATAAACAATCAATGCATAACTGTCACTGTGCGTGTGGGTGAAGCACGAATGCGGAGTCGATAGTACAAATACCAATTCTTTAATAAATCCAAGATGAACAGACAGGCAGGGTAACTCACACGACATCCATATAACGTTAATGCCGGAACACAAGGACTAGACTGAACGTAACTTAAATAACACAGACAATCACAATAATAAACGTGACACACCTGAACGTAATCAACACAGACAGAAACTAGGTCACAGGAGCACATTGGGAAGAACAACAACAAACACTGAGTCAGGGCATGACATATTCCCCCCGTCCTGGAAGCCGTGTCCTCGCGGCGTAAACACAAACCGAAGGTAAGAGTTCAAGTAGGAGGAGGTTCAGGAGGTGGACGGGCAGTCCCACATTGGGAAGAACAACAACAAACACTGAGTCAGGGCATGACATTAACGTTCCCTCATGGTTATTTTTATTTAAATTTCAATTGTTGGTAGGGTGGTATTTGTTATGAGATAATTTTAATGTATTATCATAGTTATATATATATACTATATATCTTAATTATTTATAGTGGTTAATACTGTAACTTGCGTCACACATTCAAAGAAAACAGCTTGCTTCTGATATTTATACGTCAGATGTCTAAAAAATCTAAATCAGATGCAATGATTCTGATCGATTGTAATGTAAAAACAAAGAATGAAAGTGTTACCAAAGGAAGAAAGAAAGAAAGAAAGCATGGAAAGTGTTAAACCTAAGATGCTTCAATCCAGTAAATGTGTATAACGATACTTAATTTAGCTTCTGCCGCAACCTGAATGTGTTTTTTCTTACTGTTATAAAAGGCATTCTTACTAAAAAAAGCATAAACTATCAGATGACACAAGGCATGTAGTGCATAGTGTAGACCAGTTTTTTTAAGCATCTACCGCTAACTGAACTGAAAGGTGACCTTTAGTTTAGAGAATGTATTTGTCTCTTGGGCCATGCTTGCCTTTGCTTGTTGTGAGTCTAGCGTATAACCCTTTAAGCATGCGATCAGCCATTATGACTTAAAACCCTCTGAACCCCTGGGAAGTATATCCATGTATGAGAAATGTCTTAAAGGCCACAGACCCAATACATAAACATACAACATACCTTTTCTCAGTGTTGTTAACTTGACACAAAGAAATATTTGCTACGGATTTATACACATGAAATTATTTAGCACGAAGAATAGGTTGGAACGCAAATACAGCTGACTCATATAGACAAGAAAACACAAGGGCAAAGCTTTTCAAGGCATCTTTTAAAACACACTTTTGCAGACAGTTAAACACATGTTAGATCTCTATTCTGTTGGTAGATTATATCACAGACAGCAGGCTCCTACAGTAATGAGCCCAGAGGGAACTGGTTTACATTTAGGAGGCTGTTGATCGTCTTTGAGGTTCCGTTTCACCATGGACATCTTCTGTTGCACTCAGCGCATGAGTCACCACTTAATTTCCATCCGTCGGCGCGACGGACGGCTAAGTATCAATCTGTATGCAGTTTCCCTGGCGAAACCTCGTCCAAAATGACAGCTATTATCCAGATTTACATTTTATCCCTGGGAAGAATAATAACAATGAATCATTGCCATGTCACTGATGTCGATAATTACAGTATGAGTGGCCGGTGAGAAGTTTGTCTTGGAGAGCTTGGATGATGGTAACAGCCAAGTAAGGGAAAAAATATGACAGTGAAGGATGGGTTTGATTCACATACAAGGATGACCAGATATAAGATGCAGAGTATGAAAATTGTTTTCTCCTATCACTCGAACCTTTTGTCACCTTTCAGAGGTTCTCCACTCCCATATCAACTTCCTCAGAAAAATGTAACGTCAAAACTTGCACCAGCATTGCATAAATATTACTAAATTAAAATTCTGTAAGCATTTGCTCACTGTCATGCCATTCCCAACTGGTCAGATTTTATTTATTTTTATGGAGCACAAAACATACATATTAGCTATAACAAGGTATGTTTCAAGAGTTCATGCTTTCCTCACTAATGAAATCTAAAGATAAAAGCGAATTTAGCGTGCTGTCCGGGGAGCGAGCCGGGAGAAGGGCGGACTCCAAACCCTGGAAGCTGGAGCCCTAGCGTGGGCAAGGGTTCGGCTTTTGGCTCAATCACCGTCTGGCTGCCCGAAAGAAGGTGTGAGATGTAAAAATAGGCGGAGAAGGGGTTGGGGGTGGGGTGCACAGACAACAAGATACATAGGAAGGGGAAACAGGAATATTTTTAGCAAAGGAAAAGAGATTTGATTGGTGCTAGATTAATGACCGGCTGATTAGGATGATGGGCTGCACTAAAAGAAAAAGAAAAAATTCACAAAAAAACAACAATGCTCTGTCACTAGCTGAAAACATTATTAAAATATAATACTTTTACATCTGAACACAATTTAACAAAATAGAAACACAAAGTAAATCCACTTAAGTCAGGATTTTAGTTAATGTGTCAATGTTGGTGTTTTCACTGTAGATACTGATAGAAATTAACATTTGAGTTTAAAGTCACAATGTATCTCTTTTGTTTAAGTGAAGCCATATATGTTTATGAATGTCAAAAGTAGCCAATGTGAATGCTCAGCATATAAGCCTTTCACAACGTTCCAAAGAAATAAGTGGGTTTTTTTTTCAACTGGGCAACTTTATAATAAATGAAAACTTTAGCAAATGGATCTTTGTCACTAAACTTAGTGGTAAAAAAAAAAAAAAAGTGCTCAACTGAACATAGATTGTCACATTTATATATGTTATTTTAAAAATATAAAACAGAAGCAGAAAGACATGATTGAAATGAATTTGAAGGTAAAATTTACATACACATTTAAAAACTATATCAAGTACCTGTAGAAAATGTGCTGACAGCCCATGATTGAATGGTTGAGCTTCAAAAAAAAAATCCACAATGAAGCAGCTCTGAAAGAAATTTGACAGGTACAGATTTAGAGAGGGAGAGGATGAACAGTAATGTAGAGCCCTAAACTCTAACGAAAAGAAACATTTCACTATCAAAGCTGTTTTACTTAAATCCATTTGTTTTCCAGTATCAGTACAATAGTTTTATAGGATTAAGTAAAACTATAGTTATTGTAGAAAACCCATTAAGAATGAGAGCTATACACCAGTTCAAAAGCATCAAAAGACCACTTTATGTACATGATTATTTATATAATTTTTCAACTTTACACTGTACTAAGACATTGTCAGTGACTAAATATAATACAGTGCAATCCAATGAGCCAGATGCAGTATTATTATTCTTTTTTATTCAATATGAAATGTGTGGCACATGAAAATCTTGTCTTTAATCTTGTAGCGTGAGCATTGTGTCACTGAGGCATGTAATCAGATATCCGCTGTGATTTTTATCAGTCGTATCTTGTAATGACTACATATCACTTGGAGAGAGATAAAAGTCTATTACAAGCATTTCACTGTTCAGGAGAAGTCCACGCAAATCAATTTCATTTCATGCTATATCAAATCAAATATGCACTGTCTGTGTTTTTCCCTTGAAATTCTTCAAGATTCCATTCAATATCATATCGGCAAATTCCTAGTGCCATTATTACTGTAGTCAAGCTACAGATCAGGTGCTTCAGTGTGCTCTGAATTCACAAGGTTAATGAGAGGTTACTTCTAACCAGAATTAAAACTATGTTCTGTAAGTACATTATCTCTCCATGCAATGGGGGAAGTCGTTAATGCGTGCCAGTGGTATGCAGTGATAAGTAAGCTGTCAGTAAAGATAGATTATGGATATAAGCAAAACTGTGTTTCAATGTGTGAATTTAAAATGAGCTGTTAATGAAAAATAGATGCCCAAGTAATATGCGTTTGAATCTGTAATTTTTACCAGCAGTGTGTGGGGCAAAAACCTATTTTTTATACACACTGGCCTATTGCTATACTCTGAGTTTGCTCATTTTCAGAAATGGCATGTTGGTTGCTGCTGATAGCTTTTGTGGGAGAGGGTTCACAAGTCGAATGTTATAACCATGATATTATTTCAGTTCACTGAATTGTTCTGAATACTTAATTTTCCGCTGGTGAGTTTTATGCTAAACAAAACAGCAACAGGCAAAATACATATTACTGTATAACCAGGAAATTCCCTTTAACGTGACTGTGGCTGCCCTGTTAACAACTCTGTTTAATGGACTCATACTAATGCAACCTGAGTCTGACATCATCTGTAAAGGAGCATGTCCTTTTGTAATTAATGTAAATAGGGTTGCAAAAGCTAATCTACAGAAAAGGGGCCTTTAGTTGAGGTTAGAGTTTGGCAGTGCTTTGTAAAGACGTGCAAGTCATTGATAACAATGTTTATCGATATACTGTAAGATAATTGTTAACATTACTTCGATAAACAGTCTTAAGAAACTGATGCAAGCTCAGCCAACAAACCATTTTACTTCATCACATACTAATAGACTATAAATCCATTCATAATTCAGAAAGTATAGTTCTGTTATGCAGAGAGGTCTTTCCTCCAAGAAGACAAGAGAGATTTTCTTTGTTGAAGGACTTTTTACATTGACAATAAAATAAAGAAAATAGTTGGGTATTCTATAATAATTTATTATTGTGATATAATGGTAGATGTTTTACCATTGATCATATTTGGAGGGCTCTTAAGAGCATCAAATAGACTTGAAATACGCCAGCTGAACAACTGCCATTAAGATGAATGGGACTGCTAATGGATAGCTCTCTTCAGATATATTTGAGCTCTTTGAATATATGTCTGTGGAATATATGTTGTCCGTAGTATAGTGTACTGTAAATGCTTCACAGATAGATATTTGTAAACAGAGTATGCATACAGTACAGAAACATAACACATAAATAAAAAAGTAACTTAATTTTATTGTTTCATTGTCAGACATATTGCACATGTTATAGCAATAACAGTAAGTGCATAATCACATCCACATATCTCTAATCATGACCCTTACCCATTTTTACCAATCACTGGTAAAAAAAAAAAGTCCATGTGACTTCAGTGAATCAACTTTCCTTTTGCGATGTTACTATAGGAGAATACTTTTTTGTGAGTTGTGACATGTGAGGTGGACTGTTTTACCAATGTTTTTGCTATGGATACAGATGTATTTGCTACGGGTACAGCTCTCTGATATAATCAAAAATCTTAATTTGTGTTCCGAAGATTAACAAAGGTTGATGATACACTGGGTAACTTTTTGAGGAATGTTGCTGGGCAACTTTGGGAAATGTTGCCATCAATATACAACCAGGTGAAACACAGGGCCCAAAACCAATTTAAATTATCCAAATAGAAATTTGTTATACATTTCCAATGGAAAAGTGCTCAAGCAACATTGTTCAAAAAAAAAGTTGCCCGACAAAATTGCTCAAAATGTTGCCCTGTGTATCATCAGCCTTGTGGGTTTGGAACAACATGAGAGTGAGTATTTAACGACAACATTTTCATTTTTGGGTGAACTAACCCTTTAATATTGTTCAATGTGTGAATGTGTAAGTGTGCAAGTACACCTTAAAATAAAGACAATCCATCAGTCACATTTTATTCATATACCACTTACAAGCAAATGACACAAAATTAAAATTAAAGAACATTAGTATTTTTTGTTTTATTTGTATTTGTTTATGACAAATTAAATGAGATAAATAAAAAGAATTTATAACAAGAAACATTTTTTTATATATATAAAATAATCACACAAAATTCAGATGAAAAAAAATACTACACCTACAATTATATGTCAAATTAACCCAGCTGAATCTCTTACAGTTAACTACTAGCCAGTGATATGACATGATTATATGATGAATGTTTGATTGAAACCTCATAATTTAATTTGCTGGCAGAAAGTAAAAGCTAGAAGATACTGACACTGTCATTTGCACACTAATTGCTCTGTAATTAAAATAACTTAAAATATCACTTTTATTATTTACATTCAAGTGTGTATATATACATATATAAGTGCATTTTAGAGTAAATTAAAATGGATTGCAAATAGTCCAATTTGTAACAGAATGTTCTGGAACTGGCATTGGCTCATTTTTGGGAGTGAAAAGACTGTGAGGGTCTTCCCCCTGGTGGACTGAGTCTTAAATGGGCTTTAGGTGGCATTGCATAAATATAGCAAACAGATAAAATAACTATCTCTGTATCTTTATACTGGTGCAAAAATGTGTTACATACAAAGGGAAAACAATGCACATTTGATAAAAGTTCTGATGATGTAATATGTGTCGTGATATTGAAATATGCTAAAGCTATAAGCTCCATGAGAAAACATTTTTGCAGATGCACACAGACAGAAAATGAGAATGAGAGGATGTGGCAAGGAGAAAGAGAAAGTGTGCAAAAATGCACAAGGACAAATGGTTTTGAACATCACTTGTTGCTAAGTGATGACGAACTGCAGCCCTGAACAGACCCATCATCCTTTGAATGGGCTGTTGTTTTTCTGAAGTGGCATCACACAAATACAAAGAGCAATTACCAAGGCTGGAATCTGTAAGATGTACAGCCTCATCACACAAAGTGCATGGTTATTTATTTATTTAATTTTGTATTTATGTATTTTTTATCTTTTTGTCGCATTGCCCCTTAGTAAGTTAGCAGCCAGCCGTCAAATAAGCCTTTTTTTTACCTGACAGAAAGAAAAACAAAGCTTTTCTTTAAAGGCACTTGAAAATCCGCATAGCTGTTATTTGCTAAGGCTCAACCATGCTGTTTAAAGAAAGGGCACACTGACATTCTAATGGCAAAAAAGCACACATCTCACAGAGGAATTTCTTCTGTTAGTATTGTTTATTTGTTAGGGTGAGGACATTTAAAACAACATTAAAATGATTTAATCTTTAATTAAATAATTTTGTTGTTTGCTTGTTTTGTGCAGCTCAGGTTTAACCGTGGCGAAAGAAAAGTGAGAAGAAAAGAAAATGCATCCTTTATTAGGAGGAAATAAATTTAATACAAGCAGGTCCTGCTGCCCAGATACAACAGTCAAACAGAACTGAAAAAGTATTTATGTTTATTTAGATAACATGGCTTTCCAAAGCCATAATACAGGTGTATTTTTTGTTTAATGTCAGTTTTAGCATTTGCTGAATAATTTATCTTATCAAAAACTAAATAGATTCACCAGGAAGCATGAAGATTAATTAAAATATTGTCTGCAAACTCAGCAGCAGCGAGAAGTATTGATATTCTGTATTAGGTATAAGCATGAACTCTGCTGAAGCATCATACTAGTGATTTAATCAGAGTTCAGGGGAAAGGGGGTTTCTCTCTCACTCGTTGCCTCTGTATTTTATTTTCCCCTGCTGCCACTAGGAATACTGAAACTCTGTACTTAATTGGTACCGATGCTAAATGATATCAATAAGCTCTGACGTTAACGGTTCAGTCCCACTTTATATTAAGTGTCCCTAATACCTGTGTACTTACATAGTAACTAGATGTGCGTCTATAGTAACCATAGTGTAAGTACACATTGCTACATACAGTAGTATCTACAGCTGTAAAATTTCTTCAACTACACATATATAACAACCCTCATAATAGTGTGTGTAAGTACAAATGTTTAACAGGACATTGGTAACAACACTTTTTTTCACTTCACTAAGTAGTCATGTAACAGGAATTACATAGCTACATTTTGTAACAGCAGTATGTATATAAGTAACTAGAACGGGGTGATCAGTGGGTGTAGGTGGGTAGGTTTAGGGATATGTAAAGTGGGTGGAGTTAGTGCACCTCTGTAATACCAGTGTATATACATGGTAATTCCTCAGGAACTGCCCACTTAATATAACATTCTGGATGCCAAGCAAAATTTATATGTAAAGCCTTATTTACTGCCCGCTGCTCTGTAACATCAGAGTGATGCTAAATCCATAGCAATTGTCTATTTAATATAAAGTGTAACACTTTATTTACCAAAAAGTTCTGTAAGTCCTGTTACACATTTGTACTTTCATTAAAGTGTTGTTGCCCATGTCTTGTTACACATTTGTACTTACAGTACACATACCATTCTGAGGGTTGTTACAGAAATATTACAGCTGCAGATATTATGTACAGGTGTGTGCTTACAGTACACTGTGGTTACATAGGCTATTACATACACATCTAGTGCGATAATATTAAAGACAATGTCAGACTGTTCCGCTGTACACAGAGCTCACACAGACACACAACACGAAAGCTTGTGCTTAACAGAACGACGATGATGGAGAGAACCGAACCACTCAAGCAGTGGTTTTCAACTGGTTCGGCCTTGGGAACTACAGTCTCCCATGGTCATCAAGCCGTGACCCACTATATTACTTTCCGATTCGACAGATTTTTGATATATTTATACAAAGGATCTTTACAGAAGCAGCACGGAGATACTTCAGAAATGTGCGTGATGTGGCTAGAATGAACACAAGCATCAACTGAGTTGTCACAAACAGCTTCTGTGTCGTATCAGAGCTGACCGGCAGTTCAGATGTGCGGAGTTTAATCTGTCTGTGCATTAATAGCAGCTAATGTCCTTTATGCTCGAGAACGAACACATTTAAGTGTTTCTTGGAGGTTATAATACATTTAAGAATGATCATATGACTTTTTACATATGCCATGTGACCTGTAAATGCAGAAAACATGTTTTCATTGCAGTTTTGAGAAATACTTAATTTTTTAAGAGATTTTTGCAAATCTGACACATTTTCATTATGAGTATTTTCAAATGGCAATTGTAATTTGGGCAATTTGGGCAAACCTATCAACATCTCATCCAACCGCAGACATTGAACCGGGACAGCACTGCATTTGACAAAAGAACGGCTTTCATGCACATCTTTTAAAGAAACAAAAAAATCTTGTGTAAGAAAACATTTATAGTTAATTGTTCATGCTATCAGTCTTCCAAAATAACCACATAAAATCACATAAGTGTCACGTCGTCACACTCACCTGTTCCTGGATCAGCACCTGTCACCCGCTCTCAATCACCTGACTATTAACACCTGATCCCAATCAGTCACCTTCTATAAAAGATCAAGCACTCAATGGCTAAGCTCAAGGTTGTATCGCTCTACACACCTGGATCTTGCACTTACCTGCACCCTTCGATGAACCTAAGAAACCTGGAAAGGCTGTGAGATGGAATTGAAAGAACTGAGTATACTTACCTTACCCTTACCTTTGGTTTGATCTGCCCATTGACTTTGCTTCTGTGAATATACATACCAGAAATATTACCTGCAGAGAACCTGTTTGATTTAAAAGACTGTTTTACTCACCACCACTTTAAACTCTGCCTGCTGAACTGAACTTTTATGTTGAGCACTAATAAACTCACTTGTTTGCTTACATCCTGTTGTCAGTCTTTACTGAGCGTGACAGAAGCTCAGCCCATAAACAAAGATGGAGCAAGAGAAATCAGTGGCGAGTTCAGAATCATTTTCTACCTTTCTTCAAATCCTGCTAGAAGTACGCTCATCTCAACCATCGCTTCATGTCCAATGGCTCGTCCTCATCTGTTTTCAGGCGATCAAGCTTCCTTTGATGGATTCCTACTTCAATGCTCATTATATTTCGAGGCTCAACCTAATCACTTTCTGACTGATCGTAGTAAAATCGCCCTCATCATCACTCTGCTCACTGGTAGCATCACTTTGGCCCATTGGTCACTTCAATGGGCCAAAGCGTTGTGGACATCTAAAAGCCCACACTTAGCCTCGTTGCAGCTATTCCTTCAACAGTTTCGTCTGGTCTTTGGGCAACCCACTTCCTCATTATCAGCTCAGGAGGAGCTGCTCCAACTGCACCAAGGAAAGCTACCCATACAGTCCCCCCAAAAAAGTCTCTCACGAGCGGTTGGAATGATACTACCCTTCTGGCCATATTCCGCAGTGAATAGGACACCGACAGCCTGGGAGACACCGATTAAAATCCGCACCATCATCTACCGCCTCTGAAGAACCCATGCAAACTGATACCTATCACCTTACCACTCAAGAACGTACAAGAAGAGGAGGTTTATACCTATATTGCAGTGCTCCATCTCACCCTTAGATAACCGTCCCATTAACACCTGTACTGATCCTCTCACTCTCCAAATAGGATGTCTTCATTAGGAGTCAATTACCTTCTTCATTCTGCTTGAAGCCACTGTAGACATCCTTTTAGAAAGACCCTGGCTGGAGAAACATAATCCTCAAACCCGCTGTTCAGGTGAAATCTTAAAGTGGAGTCAGTTCTATTATACTCACTGCCCAGTCGTCCAGCCGAATTCACCCTGAGGCACTAGCAACGGGCCCTGACGTCATCACGCAGCGAAAGGGGCTGTGTGGTGTACAGTTTGGCCCGACTGTGCAAACAAGCACCATTCTCCAGCAAGAGGGGCTGGATGATGTTAAATTTGGCCCGGCTGCCCAGCTGGTCCCCGAGCAACAGCAAGGAGAGCTACCTGCCACTCTGATAGTCTCCGAAATGCCCACAGAGGGCACCTCTCCATTGACTCAGCGCAAGGGGCTGAGTAACGACCAGTCGGTTATGGAGGGACGGCTGGGTAAGCTGTCGGTCACTATGGCAGTACCTGAGTCGCCCACAAAGGCCGCCGCTATCCTCACTCAGCGGGAGGGACTGAGTGAGATCCAGTCAGCTAGGGAACAACAACCTGGGGAGCGGTCAATCATGCTCGCAACTGTCAAGACGCCCCCCGAGGACGCTGTTCCCAGCACTCGGCACGAGGGGTCGTCGGTGAAAATACGACAGCCTGGGAAACTATACCATGTCAGTGAGTCCCAAATCTCCCCCAGAGGACGCTGGTACCATCACTCAGTGAAAGGGGCTGAGTTATGTACATGCCGGTATCTCCCGAGAGGCCCATAGGGGGGGCTGTTCCCATGATGGTCGTCACAGTAATAGTAGTTTGGTAGACCCATTTAGACCAATAGAATCATTAGGTTTTAGCCAGGTTTCTGTTAAGCACAGTACATCAAAACTATTATCTGTGATCATTTCATTCACAATAACTGCTTTGGGTGCAAGTGATCTAATGTTTAGGAGCCCAAGCTATTTTGTTTTTTTTCTGGTTTAATTTCGATCACATTTTTTTCTAGATCTTGCATTAAGGTTATGTTTTGACCTCACTATTCGGGGAACAGACACAGTCTTTAGACACTGGACAGTGCAAGTACTATCGCCTAAGCGTTCAGAACAAAAAGCATCATAGCAATTATTTGAGAGAAGAAGAGATTGTTTGGAAGAAGAGATAATCAGCAAGAAAGTGTAAAGTGCTGATTAAGTATGTGCGTCCAACCCCGCAGGAATTCCCTGTACAATTTCTGACTCCAAGACCCAGAGTTCAAGGTTGTGTGGCTGAAGATGCTCTTTTTTTTCTAATGTTTCTTGAAAGGGTTTTTGAAGGATAATTCTTTAATTTCCTGGCTTTGCTTGTCTTGCATCAATAGACATTACTATCATTTACCAGACTTTCAGTGAATAAGCCAGTTCTAACTGGGTTTTCTCACTCTTCTGGGATGAAAGTATCATTAACCGTTAATGATAAACCGTTCAAAACCAAAAATAGAACCAAAAAAATAATTTCCACCAAAAATCTTCCCTGAGACCCACTGAGACCACAAAGCTCAGTTTATACCCAGTTGCACAGATGTGCAGCATGTCCCGATGCTTCTGTTGGCTTGTGATGGCTCTTAGATTAGTAGTAGTTTTGGTTATATATCTACAAGATGATCATTAACATTTAGTGAGGCTTTTACAGAGCGCTGGGCTCGGACACGGTTTACTGTCAGATAGTCACAGATGGGTCAGTGAAATCAATAATGCTGCAAAATCCTGCTTGACCTCTCAGAAAGCCTTCTGGAAAGGTGAAGTTATTGCCTGAACCATCACCACCAACAAACCCATATGAGCAACAGGATGAGTGTGAAAGCATCTTAAGCACACATATGAACCAAGTTTAATGATACTTTCTCTACCCTTTTACTGCTGTGGACATAAACAGAGAAAAACACATGATAAAGCCTCCAGATCCTCAGATGAAATATACTGCGTATTTATCTGGCACTTTCCCCTCGATTGCTTACAGAAAGATTGTTTCACATTAACAGTGCGACATTATTCAAGCAATAAACTGCCATCAGGGAGAGACAGTGTGTGTTTATAGATCAGCTTTTGCTTATCTAGCTCTGGAAAATGTCACATCTCTTTGAAGAACTGAATGCTTTCTACTTTCTGTTTCAGTCTTTCCATCCTTATTTTTAGGTCAGTCAGCCATTGATGTTCACGAATGAAAATGAAAGTTCAAGAGCAGCATGTTTCCTGTCAAACACAGCACAAGAATCCTCCTAAATCCTATAATTCAAGTGAATATATAAACTAATATAACAATAAATAATGTTCATACTGTAAGAATAACTTTTAGAACCTCAACAGTCACCATAATTCCTTTTTGCTTAACATATATATATCTCTAGTAAATGCCATTTTGTGTGTAAATAATTACTTTCATGATGTTTCTACATATCCACAGAAACCCAGTACCTTTTTTTGTTACTGTCGATTCTTTGTTTTATTATGATATAAACACAAACCCTCTTTCAGAATGAGAAGGGATGTCCAGTTTTGTTTCTAAGTAAATTTTTTTAAAGTTTCAATAGCTTAATTCAGTTAAATGTTTAGCATGTCTTACCTCCAATGGGACTTTAAAATTTCTACACAGAATTCAAATGGTTCCATGTAATGGCGCTCCTGGCCAACAGCATTCAGGATAGACTGCAATTAAAAAGCTACTGTGTGTGTTGTTCTATTTGATAATGTTCAGTGCTTTGCTACAATCTGTATTGTTAAAAGCGCTATAGAAATAAAAGTGACTT
>JAUCMT010000001.1:25205852-25216926 GCA_032357475.1 Enteromius thamalakanensis
TGTCTCCACCCACCTCATGTGTTCCCCTAGCAACAGATATGTTCTCCTCCCCCTCATGTGATTAACCTGTGTATATAAACCCCCCTATTTCCCATTTTCCCCGCTCATCTTTGTGTATGGTTCGTCCTACCCTTGTAAGCGCTTTTCTCTGTTGATTCTCTGCCTGATACCTCGACCCCCTGCCTGGACTCTGATCTCTGATTATTTTTCTAGTTACCTCGACCAATTGCCTGGACACTCACCTCACCTTTGTCTCGTCTCCATTGCTCAGTTTGTTGGTTTTGATCCTTGCCTGTACGACCCTGTCTTTAATAAACACTTCGCAAATGGATCCGATTGTCTACCTTGCTCCTTTCGTCACAGATACTACCGTTAAAACCTTAATGATACCCATCCCTACTGCCAACTGATCTTACATTCTTCAATTTCCTAAAACTACATGCCAGACAATATTAGCCTAAAAGTATACAGTACAAGATATATAAAAAGCTTGAAAACCTTGTAAATGCTAAAATATGTCAAAAACAAGTCAAGCATTTCCTTGAAGTGGTTAAAATTATGCCGTCCACAACCTCACTGCTGCCTTTCTGAGCAGATACAATGCTTATGAAATGCTTTCTTTTTGCTGTCATGGAGTAAATTAGATTTTATTTTATTTTTTTTTTTTTACTTTTTCTGCATAAAATTACTTCCCATTCATGTTATTAAAAATAACCTCTAGTGAATCAATACCTGAAAGTTTTATTTTTTGTTTTGTTTTTTTTACAAATAATTTATTTAATTTAGCTCCATTGCATAAAGCCTATAACAACTAAATGTCACAAGAAAAATCCCTAAAGGTGCTATACTTCACCACTACCTCAACAGCAGTCCAGTAACCACACTTTATAGCCAAAATAAAGACCATTCAAACATAGTAAATATTTATGCATGTGCTAAGTCATGTAAATGTAGCATATAATGTGAAGTACATTTAATACTATTGAGTTTGTAAACACCTTCTTTTACAACAGCAATAAACGTCTCCGGTGATGCAATAACTCAGTCTCCATACACTCAAGCAACTGCAAGTGTGGATGTGTGTCACTGAGTAAGCCTCATTCGCCAGCCTGTCAGGGTCACCTTTTTTCTTTCCATCACATCTTGTGGCCCGAAGCTGATGGCTCGCGGTTGGGCAACTGTTAGGATCTAGTGCCTCATAAAGTAGTGTTATATAAACCCAGCTTCTGTGGGAGACATTGAGCCTTGGCTGTGAAAAAGAGTGTGACTAGCTGCACAGGTTTCCATTTAAAAAATGCACAATAGGACAGAGTATTCATTGGTAGAGACTGCTGTTGTACACTTCACGCTTTCACTTTTTTATACAGAGCTGCCAGAGCTGGAATTAAAAATTATGGAAATGTTGGACTACTCTTTAGCAGTAGTTTTACCACAAAGAACACAGTTTAAAAATAAATAAAAATTAAAAGCATAGTACACCCAAAATGGACAAACAGGTTTAAAATCATACTTTGAAACTTAGATATAAGCGTTAATGAATACCAGGACATATTTTAATTTAGATGTATGCATTAGCTTACATTAGTAACTTTGTTCACAGGTTGCTTCATACTGTTGTGAACTCAGTGCTTTTGCATAATTCATTAGCACATTGATTTGCATAAAAGCCAGTCGCTGTATTTCTGTGACGCAATGGTTAAATAGAGGATCTGTCATTGCTCTAGACAATTTCAGTCTGTGACAAGTTGAGGATTTTCCTCAATCTTTCGAAAATACTGTATCTTGAATCTGTGTGGGCTTATATCTATTCCTATCAAAGAAATCCCTAAGGTTCTCCTGAGTGCATGAATTGCATGTAAATTTCTGTTGGTTTAGGACAAAAAAAAAAGTACAAAAAAGCCCTTGAGCTGACATTTTGACAGCAGCCCTCTTTCTTATCTTAATTCTTTGAGGGTTATCTGTCAGTCATATGTTCGCTCAGGTGCTGAGGGTGGGACTAGTTCTCTTGTATTGGTTAAATGTCATTTTCATGTCCCAGTACTGCCTGAAGACAGACTTAACCTCTACTTTCTTTTACTTAAATTGCAAGTTTCCCCCTGTGATTCTACAGCAAAAAATACTACGACTATTTTGAGATGCATAGTAGCTTGCATGTCAAACAAAAGCTAGTGCCTTTTGACTGCCTTACTTTAATTGATTCAGAGTAAAAATTAGAAGACATATAGCATCACCATGCACACAACTGTCAGATCTATTTGATTTGTTTGTCACTGGATATTTTGCATTGACGATTGCAGATTTAATATAAATTTTATATAAATTTTTTATAAAGTATTTTTGGAGATTTTAAAGGAAGCTGACTGAAAATATCTATCAGAGTGTGTTCCCAGATTGACCACAGACAGAACTCTTTTTGGATGGTGTGGTGGAGTGTTTTTTAGTGATCACTTATTTTTCAATGATTTATTTTATAATATAAGTATGGCTCAGTTTTACATAACTTAGCTATGACTTAACTTTACAAATGTCTCCCCTGCTCAGGAACACCATATTTCATGAACCATGTAATAAAACCTATTATCTGCTTTTTGGTCATGGCCAAAATAGATTTAGTGAAGCGCACTTTTGATCAGAGATATTTTCCCACCCATCTTCCGGGCCTCTAGCAGCATAAAATCTATAACTGCTACCTCAAAAGGCCTAGTTGCGAGAAATTATTTCATAGGTGGAGGCATATTCTTGCAGGCATCTTTGTGATCATCTCACATGCCCGTCTGAAAACATTGCTTTCTCGAGAAGAATGCTTAATGAATTCTTTAATTTCTGATTCTTCAGACAAGTATGCAACAAAACGTCTAGGTTACGAATGTAACCCACATTCCCTGAAGGAGGGAACAGAGATGTTCTATTTGGAAACTCGCCAGAGAGAATTGCTTTCGAGCTTTATACAAAAGGCCAATGAATATTGTTGTGCACTTGATTGCGCTCAGGTGCACGTCATCACTACATGAGTATAAGAGGGCACAAGCACAGTGCCCATGCAGGTTTTCGGTGAAGAGCCGAGCCGGCGCGGCGCAACCTAAGAGTCGTTGCACAAAAGTGTAACGTCTCTGTTCCCTCCTTCAGGGAACGTGGGTTACATTCGTTACCCTTTCAGTCAAATAACTTCTACGCTACATATGGGAACACCCATGGAACAGGCCACGACCCTTGAGGCTGTGTTACATGGAGACCCCTGCCGACAGGCGAGATACTTCTTAGGTCTGCACGTAACCTTCCCAACCCCCTGGGACCCAAGATGGGGGGGGCACAGGGCTGCCAGTTGTACTGAAGCAGGTGGTTGGGGGCGGAGCACATGACTAAACACATAATTTCTGCATGTGGAAATAAAGAAATGCAATAAATCGATAAGATTATGGATATAATTAAAGGAAAACACAGCCTTCTGGCTTACTGTGGAAAATTGAGATTTGTAGCCACACCTACTGGGCGAAGAAGTCCCAGAGGTAGCACAGCTGGAGCTTCTCCGCTCTAGGTGTTGACCACGACATGCCTGGACACCTGACCCAGGGGGACTCCGACACGGAGGAAAGCAGAGTTGGTCCATGGACTGAATAGGCGGCAACACTGCGGATAAATGATAATCCGGAGTGTGCTACGGTGCCATGCCCATCTGGGAACTCAATCATGTAACCATCGCTAAAGTGATCTCAAATATAGGTAGGCAATCACACTAAAACTCTATTGGTAAAACATAATCTAACATCTAAACTTAAATGTAGTCATGTTTACAGCTATTGATTCTAAAACCTACTTATATTGCATATTATCTATATATTTATATTAATTTAAAATAAAGCTTAATTAAACTAAGCCTGCTTGTGTAATGGATTAAGGATATAATCATTATATAAATTGTATAAAATAATTAAAAAAATGTTTTACTAGTCCTTTTAATTTAGAGAAAGAGAAACTGGATGTCACTTTACTTGAAGCTGATCTCTAAACCAGAACATAAACTGCCCCAGACCAGGTTAGTTGTGGAGCATAAGTTACTGTGGTGATGAACATTGCTAAAATCCAAATCAATTTCATGGGAACTAAAACCCAGACGATTTACCTGGATCTCTTACAAACTTGCCTGGATGGCCAGCTAATCCAACTTCATGGTACAGGCCCCTGGTCTCTGTCTCAGCCTACCCTCTGCTTTTCTACCTTGTCGATATTTGACCCTGTGTTTTGAATATTCTCAGTAAAGCTGAAAATAGATCCAAATCCATCTGACATGTCGCAAGTTGCGACTCACAACACCAGCTCCTTCCATTATTCCTTTTTCTCAGCTTTTCTCAACGTCTCGCTCAGCATCTGGACTGAATATTGTTTTGCCATCTCTTTCTGTGCCTGCCTCTCTTCCTCCCTCCTGGCACTGTGCCATGCAGGACTGTCTTTGAATGATCTGATGACTTTATTAAATGGTGTACCAACTCAGCTTTCCTTTTTTTTCTAGCCATTGTCTGGAGGTCATTATAGCCCAATTGTTTTGTCACATACTTCTTCATTGGAGATGTGATTCCTGTATGGGATGCATAGGAGTTTTCTAAAGCATCTTTAGAAACTTTCCTTTCCAGTTCATAGTATATTCATATACAGAGAGAGAGAGAATATAGGTTTAACCAGAATTGACTGATGTCGTTTTTTTTAAAAAAGGAAATAAATACAGAATTCATCTTTGAAATAACTTGAGAGAGTTCACTTTTTTGGACATCTATAGAGTTATTTATTTATTTGTTTGAGCTT
The DNA here is from genome assembly GCA_032357475.1 of Enteromius thamalakanensis. Classification (NCBI taxonomy): domain Eukaryota; kingdom Metazoa; phylum Chordata; class Actinopteri; order Cypriniformes; family Cyprinidae; genus Enteromius; species Enteromius thamalakanensis. Next base: position 25,210,650 of record JAUCMT010000001.1, read on the forward strand.
TTGAAGTTAATGGGAACCATCAACTGTTTGCTTACCAACCTTCTTTTGTGTTCAACACAATAAAAGAAACTCATACCGGTTTTGTAACAGCGTTCAGGTGAGTAAATGAGGACAGTTTTTTGAGAACTATGCCTTTAAGTTTAAAATCAAGAAACATTTTTTGTTCCTTGCCAATGTTGCAAATGGAAACACCATCATCAAACTCAACATCTTCAGAGCCGATTGCAAACTCCCCTGGTAATGGGTGTCAGGTGAGAGTATATGCTGCTGTATTTCACCATCCTGAACTACACTGAACTTCAAAGCCGAACACAGCTTACTATACTGTTCACCTTTGTTAAATTGCTTCAAATTTTGCAGAATGAAGATGACACAAAATGCATCGTTATCCTTTACTGTTCAGAACTTTTCAAACACTAGAATGTCTTCCATACTTTTAATTATTTACTTCAGTCTTGTTGTCAAATGCCAACACTCACCTAACACACACACACACACACACATTAATGTTACATTGTGGCTACATTAGTCTGTTTAACCAACACCACAGGTGAAGCATTAGGGCTTTTACCTTCTTAAATAATGCCTTTTCAAATAGCTTTGAAACTTGCTCTTCACCTTTCTGTATTGGGTTGGTGCAGTGACTGAATTTCCGGCACATCATTTACTTTATAGATGTCATGGCTGACTTTGTAAAACCTTGGTAAACAAAGCACTGACGCCTTCATATTTAGGTAAAAATGTAGACTGTCTTCCCTGTTTTCTCATGAGAGCCAAAACTGTGCATAAGACAGACTGATTGGAGAATGTGTGTATGTTGATCTTTTACATCAGCTGTCTTCTGTTGAATGCTTACAGAAATTATCTTGGACACTTAGAACAGTATTCCAAATATAATTGTATGACAAAACCACACATCCAGTTAAGATTCATTGATGTCAAAATTTTAAAAGTTGAATGAATGAATAAATAAATGAACCAACCAACCAACCAATTAGTCAACCAATTTCTTAGAAAATTGGAAAACCATTAAGAATGATTTCTATAATGTTCCTATAACCTTGTTATAATATCTCACTAAAAGTTCACTAACAGCTTTGCTTTGATCCACAACCAATATTGATACATCATCAAGAATGACTAGTACCTGCTTTTCAAGCATAACAACAATATACACTCAACAAATATACAAACGCAACACCTTTCAGAAATCAGTCTAAATGTGTGATAGTTAGCACTTCTGGTTTGCTGAGATAATCCATCCCACCTCACAGGTGTGCCACATCAAGATGCTGATCTGACATCATTAGTAGTGCACAGGTGTACCTTATACTGCCCACAATAAAAGGCCACCCTGGAATGTGCAGGTTTTTGCTTTATTGGTGGTCTGGGGACTCAGAACCGGTCAGTATCTGGTGTGACCACCATTTGCCTCATGCAGTGCAGCACATCTTCTTCACATAGAGTTTATCAGATTGTCAGTTGTGGCCTGTGGAGTGTTGGTCCACTCCTCTTCAATGGGTGTGTGAAGTTGTTGGATATCATTGGGAACTGGTACACGCTGTGTACAAACCCTTTTACAAACACAACTTTATAGTTTTATTCCTCTCTATGTTCTGAAGGTTTGTTCATATTTTATTCACACTGATTCATACAACATTTTAAATAGGCAGCGCCTTATTTAGACTTATAATTTTGAAAATACAAAAAAATTGAAAGATTACAAAAGAAGTATTACAAGTGAACCTGCAGAATGAATCCAGAAACATGCATTGTATTACACACACAACCTGTTGTAACCTCAATACGTTTAATGAATGTTGATGATAAATCTGTATTTGTCGGACTGTACACAGCTGCACGATGCAGGATAAACTCAAAATACTTCGTCTCAAATATAGATCACGGTTCTCCTACGATTCTGAATTACGCAAAACAATGTGTGACAAAATATTATCTTCTGCAGTTTAAATGTGTAACACAGTCTCACGAGCAATTCGTACATTCCAGGTGCCAAATTTGTGCCAATTCTTACGACCTCATTCATACGATTTTGTACGATTCGTCTAAAACCACGTGATGGCTAGGTTTAGGGGCGGGGTTATGTTTAGGTCATTCGTACAAATTCATACGAATTAGCCACCTCGTAAAATATGTGTGAATTGCCGTGAGATCAGGTCGGCCAGTCCTGTAACGTGTGATTGTGTCTGGGAGGTTCGGAGAGCAGTCCTATCCGCAGAAACCCGGGCGGTAACGTGGCTCGTCCCATGGTGCAGCGGCTGCCCGAGCCTCAGGACGTGGAGGCGTGTCTGGAGCTGAACGCCTTCGACTCTCCACCCTTCTACTCCACCTCCTCCAACAGCTTCAGGAACTCCATCGAGGGTGAGCGCTTCAGCTGCTCCAAAAACATGCAAACATGTCAACATTTATAGTGTGTTATACATGCATCCTCACGTGTTATTGACGTATTAAACAACATTGTGTATTAAACATTAGGGCTGGGGAAAGAAACGATGCATCTCGAATCAAAAGATGATTCAGCATTGATCCCGAGATTAGTAACACATTATTTGATAGTTCACATTAGACTAGCTACATACATTAAGTAACTTTGCAACTACATGTCAACTAGCAGTCATTAGAGTATCAGAAAGACTTAATATCTTTTAACACTTTATTTTGATAGCTCCACAGCATACTGACTCAGAAGCTTTGCAAACCCTTCTTGCAAAAAAAGATATTGAAGAAATGTTGTGTTCCACGTCAGCCTGCCTCTCTCAGCAGTTCTTGACACTCGGGCTGTGCACGTATGTAGGTGTGGGGTGGAGATATTCAGATAGAGCCGAGGTCCTGTCGGGGATGAGGTTTGTTGGGTGCTTTCAAACATCAAAATCGTTTGGCAAAATCGGTGCACCTGTAAATGAATTAAAGTTCTGTGTTCATGTGTCTGAGGTCTGATCAGGTGTGCTGTTGTCTCGTAGGTTACAGCGCTCCTCAGGGTGACTACGACCCCGCCATCCGCAGCCTGCACAACCTGGCACACCTGTTCCTGAACGGGACGGGTGGTCAGACACACCTGTCGCCCAACGACCCTATATTCGTGCTGCTGCACACCTTCACTGACGCCGTGTTCGACGAGTGGCTGCGCAGACACGCTCCCGGTAAACCCGCCTCCCTCGGCTCAGGGTTTCATGTGATTGGACAAAAGGTCTATTCAGTTATTAAACTATTAGACTATTCTATTGTGTCTCTCCAGATGCTTCCGTCTATCCGCTGGAAAACACACCCATCGGACACAACCGGGAGTATAACATGGTGCCCTTCTGGCCCCCGGTGACCAACGCAGAGATGTTCGTGACGGCGGCCGAAAACCTGGGATATTCCTATGAGGCTGAGTGGCCGGGTCAGCGCCGTTCTTCTTCCACTTCATTATCATTACTACTGTTGTGAATAAATGATGACAACAACAAAAATAATAATAATAACACTAATTAATTTTATTTTTGATGCTGATAATGGTATTTTATTATTAGCAATTTTACTATTTTTGTAGTGTAGGGTTAGTATTATTTTCTTTGGTAGTGTGAGAACCTGAACTGTATAAATATGATTTTGTGAACTTTCATTGTTACTGAATAACATTAACAACCATCAGCACTAGTTAACACCACTCAGCACTAGTTAACACCACTCAGCACTAGTTAACACCACTCAGCACTAGTTAACACTGGTTGTGTTTCTCTCTCTCGCAGCTCGTCCACTCACAACGACACAGATCGTCACCGTTGCTGTGGTCGCCGCACTCATTGTCGTGGCCATTATTTTTGCCGCCAGCACGTGTGCGGTTCGTTCACGTGCGTACAGGACTGATGGACGGCAGCCGTTGCTAGGAGACCAGTATCAACGCTATGACGACCATGACAAAACACAGTCTGTCGTATAAACACTTATACAGCGCAGTACTATCATACACCTTTGTGAGAGACGGGTACAAGCAGTGCTGGGGAAAGTTACTTTTGAAAAGTAATGCATTACAATATTGCGTTATTCCCTATTTACATAACTTAATTACTTTTTAGGGAAAGAAATGCATTACGTTACTTTTGAATTACTTGTGCGTTACTCTTTTAAATATTGCCAGAGCTTGAGTGTTTGTTTTTAATATAATACATTTTATTTATAGCTAATGTAAAAGGCCTTTCACCCAAGTGTAATGAATAAACCTCAGGCTGAAGAAAACTTTAATTCACATTTGTAAAATAGAATACAGGAGAAAGTTTAATACTCTTCAGCAACAAAAACAAACAAAACAATGAAGCACAGTACTTGTGAGTATGGTTGAACTGGATCATCAAAGGTCAGATGTTGGTTAATAATATGAGATTAGATACATTTATGCAAATAAAGTTTTAGAGGTTTGCATCACATTCTGAGTTTATTTTAATTCATTTTGATGAATTCTAAATCTGTTTTTTGATTATGTAATATTATTACATAACTCACGTTACTTGTAATGCGTTACACCCAACACTGGGTCCAAACTAAATAATGCTCATCTAAATGTGTATTTAAAGGTGCTTTTTCTCCCTAATAACATTGACATTGAGAAATGGGTTTGACCATCAATATCTTATTACAGCTGTTAAAAAACTATATCTTTGGACTTTATTTACAAGTTTAATTGTGAATAATTTAAAGTTTTATGGTCAAAAGATTTAAATAAACCAACAAACTGTTTCCCTTGCCTTTCCTCCTGTCACCGCTGCTGTTCTACTGTTGTTCACACTGGACTGAATGAATGACTGACTGACTGAATGAATGAATGAATGAATTCCTGTACGCCCAAAGCACTTTACAGTCACAGGTGGGTCTGCACATTTAACTGCACATTTAACAGCAAACACGGCCGGTCTGTCTTTCAGAGTGTTCTCTGAGATTATTTCAGACTGATACTCAAGACGATAATGAAGCAGTTTATTAAGGTGTTCGTGATTTCACCGCTAGATGGCGCAGGTGTTCCGCGGCTGTTCACCAGGTGATCGCTCATCTGTGCTCAGACATTTCTTTGAAAATACAAGCAACTCAACCCACATCCTACTGCTACAGCGTTTCGCTCTCCTTACAGCGTCACACAGAGCAGACAGGACCGATGTTTATTGCTGCGCGTTGAGGAGCTGGTCTGAATAACGCGGAAAGAGCGTGCTGCGCATGCGCCGGCTATTGATGACGAGTACGAGGGCGGGTGTCACCTGTGCGTACGCCCGCCCAGTACGTCAGATCCGAGGAAACGATTCAGATTCGGAGGAGTGCCGAGGAACAGCGTGATCCCGCGATTCAGAGCCACGGAAGATCCGGGTCCGCTCCTCCGAGGTTCTGACGTCATGCCCCGGTAGGTTCTGGATTATTAATGAGGCTGATGATGGAAGATCTGCCGGACTTCAGAGACGTGGAGAACAAACTGGGCCGGAAAGTTCCGGAGAGTTTGATCCGTTCATTCGCTGGCGAGCCGTTCAGAGGCTCGGAAACTCGCGAGAGAACCGCTGATCTTCAGACGCTTCACAGCAAAATCAGCTTCCTGCGACAGCAGATGGTGAGTGGCGCGATCCGAAGAGTCGTTTGGACCGATCCAAAAGAGTCGCTTAGACTGATCCAGTGACTCGTTGCGTTTGTCTCGCTCACTTTGCTCCGTTTAAACTTAATGCGCGCGTTCAGTTTTAGCGTCAACCCCTTATAACGCGCTCCTTCTCTTCTACACAGAATAACACTGAGCCGAGGGCGTCTGGAGTAATAGAGTCAAGGATTAATGGGGTTATATTCACACGAACACGCTCAGATAAACTGGACCGGACCTGAACGCGATACTCTGTTGATCTGGGTCCCGTGTGTTTATCGTTAGTTAGGCTTCGGTTTGTTCAGGGGTAGGTTAGGTTAGGTTAGGTTAACGTTAGTAATGAATGAGTCTGAGGTGTTTGGTCACGTGTTTCTCAGGTCTAGTCTTGTTCGTGTTTGTTCGAGCGCTGCTGGTCTGAGGACTGGTTTGGGGCGGGTTGACGGGTCGGTTTAGTGTGATTAACAGCTGAACAGATGGTCAGACCCGCCGCCTGCTGCTCTCTAACGCTGACTCCAGATCAGCTTCTGAGCTTCCACCTGTTCTCTGGACAGCAGGTGAAAACAACACACCATTCATTCGTTCAACACACTCACACACACACACACACACACACACACGTCTGGTTTGCTATCCTTGTGGGGACTCTTCATAGGTGTAATGGTGTTT
>JAUCMT010000001.1:25222242-25238595 GCA_032357475.1 Enteromius thamalakanensis
TGACATATATTACTGTTTTAAGCAATGTACAACATGTATATATCTGTAAACAACTCAAAAAAAGTGTTTTAGGGTGTAGTGACCCTTTAAAGACCCACCTGTGTTTCTCATGCCGCGTATCATTGTAGTTTACTCCCCTTGTAAAGCCTTTCATTTCTTCCCATGTTTAATTTGTTCTAGTGTATCGTTTTCGACAATATCCACCTTGGATATTTGCTCTTGTCCCTGCCCCTCTGGATTACTTTTCCAGATGGCCACTCTCCACATATACTGGATTATTCTCATGTCTTTGCCTCTTATGTCCCTGTTCGCTGTTCCAAGACCCTGCTTGCATGTACTGTAGATTTGTTTATTAAAAATTCTGCACATGGATCCGCACGCCTCTGGCTCCATTTATGACACAAGCTCACCTAAAATAATTTTTTTTTTAACGCTTTAGCTTTGTATGCACAAACAGCAGCATAAACAAAAGAAAAGAAGGATTTACTTATTGTCATAAACAGATATTAATATATAAAATGAACTAAATAAACAGGACCACACAAAATAATTTCTCTTAAATAATTATTAACAAGAGGCTTTTTGTGTTACTCGTCTTTATTTTCTCATGCACACAAACAACATATCAGTTCTAAAGTTGCTGACTTGAAATTTCAGCCATTTAAACCCAAATTAAAATTTTATAGATTTTCTTTTCCATTCGTCTTTGTTCTTTAATGTTCTTTTCTGAATACCATTCAGATTAAAACATGTGTTGTGGTGTGAGGTCAACTAAGAAAGAGATTTGATAGACACCGCAATTTAGAATTTGAGTGCAATTCTATAAAAGCGCTGATGGGAGGGGAAAATATCTAGACACAGCAATCTACTAAGATCAGCGCAAATTCCTGCCTATTTTAAGACATGCTTTTTTGGGGCATTAAATAATGGCGCAAATTCCAGTAATTTAACAAGCACAACTGTTAGTAAATCAGGTTATGTGATTCATTTTAATACTCTCCTCCCGTAAATGTTGCATCTAAAAGCGAAACTGCTACAAAAGCATATTCAGTAAATTCAGGAGCCGTTCCGGTGCTAATTCCCCACTGCGCATTTTTAATAAATCATTAATTTTTACTGATTAAAGATGGTTTGCACTGACACAAGCTATTAGTACATTTGGCTTTCAACCTTATTATTTAACATGAAAGTAAGTCTATGGGTGATTTGACATTTTGACAACATGTAAGAAAATGTTTCTGATCCACTGAATGTCCATTGATCACTGAAAACACATCTCAGAAAAAGCCATCTTGAAAATTACACATCCTAGTCATGCAACTCATGCACTTCTTAAAATATTTTAAACATATTATTTTATTGCATGATGTAAAGCATTACCTTAGATTCAGGGTTCACTTAGGCTTAAACAACATTGTGATGCTTTAAATTCCCTCACATTGTATATTAAAATTTTCTTTAGATATATAGCTTTGGTTAGGTTTTTTTTTTTCTGGGCAAAAAATAAAATGTAGATCCAGAGGCATGTGCAAATTCTCAAGATTACATTGTGGAATTACAGTTTTCTGTACCCATGAGATTGCTAAACCACAACACATTTGTAAAAATAAGATTGCATTGAAACAGATTGTGAAATAAGGATTTCATTTTATATCCCAGACTTCACTTTAAGTTGTTTTTCACCCCAAACTCAATAATTACTCAACGTAATCAAGAGTTCCAAGAGTGTCAACACAAAGCACATGCACAGATAATCTGTCTCTTTCACGTCAACTGTCAAATACAAATAAGGTTATGTCATGAGTTATGGTTATGAGTTCGAATAAACACAGTTGGTAATGTCCGCAAACTTAAAGAGTTGCATGTGTATCAGTATAGTAGATCTGTAAAACAGTCACACTTTATTTTAAGGTCTAATTCTCGCTATTAACAAACCATTAACCTTCGTTCATTTTTGAAACACAAATTAAGATATTTTTGATGAAAACAGCGCATTATCTGAACCTTCATTGAAAGCAACACAACCAAATTGTCACTAGGTCCAGAAACATAATGTTGGTAAATACATTGGTAAAACAGTCCATATGATATCTGTAACGAAGAAGAATGGTTCCGAAGATGAACGAAGGTCTTATGGATTCGGAACGAAATGAGGGAAATGAGTAATTAATGACAGAATTTTAATACTGAGATGAACTAACCCTTTAATGCTAAACTTTAATAGTAAATTTTGAAAGGAATAGATATTTAAAAAAAAGTTGGTTCACCTTAGACATTATACTAACTATAAATAACTTTGTAACTACATGTCAACTACATGTCAACTAATTCTCATTAATGTGTAACTACATCTCTACTAGCTAGCTCTCAGAGTAGACAGTTAGGGTAGGTTTAGGGTTAGTAGAATAAGTTGACATATACTTGCAAAGTTTCTGATAGTCAGTATATTGTATGTTGTGGACCCGCCAAAATAAAGTGATAGCATCAGCTAGCTTAGCACAGCATCTCTTGCACATGTTGGCAACACATTAATGCCACTCAACAAGACCTTTTTTTTTTTTTTTTTTTAGGTTGGGGGTTAAAATTATGTAAATGTGAGAACATTCATTATTATAACCCTGTGTGTATTTACATTTCCACAGGGAGAACCACAGTCAATAAAGGGCTAGTCTTCCAGTGGATATTCAGCACTGTTTTTGGATCCAATGATCAGCATTATCTGAGCTAATTACAGTTGCTGAGAGCTTGTCGCTTCGAGACCTTGGAATAGAATTACCTTGAGAAGTTATTTGTCCTGCAGCATTGGTATGCCAGGCCGAGTCCTGCAGCTTCACTGCGTCTGACAAGCTCTTATCTCTCCCTCTCGTCCACAGGTGCTCCCTGTCACCACAGTGTGATCAAAATGCGGCGCAGGACCTGCGAAAAACCAAGCTCTGTTTACTCAGATAAATTACAGAGACATGCGGGTTTGCTGAAAGTAAAGCGCAACTTGTAAAAACCGTACTCACTTTTTTTAGCGTATGATAGTTTTTGGTGCTTGTCCTGCATGTGCACAGAGGCTTAAATGAAAAAGGAGCTGTACTAAGATGTAAACCTACTTTCCTTTCAAGTCATACCTCCTGGAAAACATAACCACAGGCATCTCAATGCTTCAAGTGGATCTCATCATTATCACTAGTTAATCAGCTCATTAGTAGCTGCATGACATAAAAATTGAGTTTGAGGGCCTCCAGGAACAGCACTGAGAAACATTGCTTTGAAGGATTAAAAAAAAGTCACATACCACAAGAAAACCTTCTTATGGGTGTCTTCAAACTTCTTCAACCTGGTTTTTTATGTACAGTCATTGTATAAACTGCAAAGACCAATTCATTTTAACTTAAACACAAAAGTAGGGTAATCATGGGAAGATGTTCACCCTAAAAACTGCATTTATTGACAGTAGTACTGAATATAGATGAGTTTTTTGGTGAGAGTTTTACATTATTACAGTCAAATTTGATCATTCAGTTTGGTATAGCAGAAAATTCATGAAAAGTGTCAATATTTCCACTACTAAGGCAGGATGAACCAAAATGTAAAAAATTATTAAGGGCATTATTGTCAGTAATGAAGCACACTTTCTACGTATAATGTCTATAAGCAATTTTAAATACCTTCTTATATACCTTCTTATGGGGAAAAAGTGTAATAGTGAATACTAAATAGGCTGAATTGTAGGAAGTATTTTCACAATTTGAGTAATTTTAATTTCTATTTTTGCTGGCTATTTGTCTCAACCAGTCTACAGAATTTGGGCAGTCAGAGTTAACAGATATCAGAGAAATGTGTTGGAAAAAACTTAGAAAAATGCATCTGAAAAACACTATATAATTGTGTGAATAACATATTAAATGTAAGTTTTAATTTTAATTGGTCATAATAGCAAAAGAATATTGATTCAGATTGAATGGTTCCAAAGTCATGGACATTGTTCACTCAGTGGTTGTTTTTGCAAACAGTTATTTTGGGCACACAAGACCAACCTGTTTCTACCTAAATGGGAAAATTTTAACATCTCAAAAACTGCTTGCCCCATTCATATCTCAGTAGCATATTTCAAATCGGCTAAAAATCTATGACATGAACTTTCCTGTAATTGTTGCTGCTTCTATTGTTTCAGCAGCTTCAGTGTGGCACTGACTTTAACAACCGGCGACTAGCTTATCATTGGTAATAATAAGCAACCTTTTTGTAAGTAATGGTCCCTATTGTTAACAATTGAAAAATATCAATATGATCTCTTAGTTTTTTCACAAGATCATGCTTCCTCATGATGACAATTTAGGCATATTTGGCATGCTGTCCAGAGGGCGAGCCTGGAGGTCGGCCGGCTCAAACTCCGTTTGCCCCCCAGTAGAAAGACAAGGAATGAGGAGGAGAAGGGGTGGAGGAGGGATACATAATGAGATGTGAAAGGGTAGGTTGCAAGCTTATTTAAGGGAAAGGCTCATGGTTTTGATTGGACGAGACGGAATTAGATTGATTAGGAAATGGGGTTCCAGCCACTGATAATCATGCGTACAGGCTCCTCCCAAAATTTGTTTATCAACAGCACTTAGGGATGTGAACACCTATTTTAATTCAGCCTGCTCAGGTTTTATTTTTCCTATTGTCTTAGAACTGTCTATAGCAGGGATGTAAATTTCCACTCATTTCCACAATCGATTGTTGTTTAAATTAATGATCAATTAATCAAATAATCGTTAACCTTAATACTATAAAATGCAACAGGGGCATATATTCAATGGCATGTGCAAATAGCTCTCCAAATGCCAGCTTCCTTACCCAAATGAAAGGATATTAAAATGAATAGATGGGATTGTGATCAATTGCTCAAATTCTTTCTTGCAGTGTGTCATGTAGCTGTATGTGAACATAAACTATCTGCAAAGTTGTAATGCCGACAGTGCACAATAAATAAAGTTATTGTCTATCGGAAAAAAAAGTCATCTTACATTCACCTAAATGAGTCATTAGCAATTCAGATTGTTTTTTCTGTTACGTATCCACATCACTAAGTAACATATCTGCATAATGTCCTTCCATGTTCTACATCGTAAACAACTTGCAACTTTTCAATGTAGGTTCAAAGTTCGGATCATATATAAAGCGTAGTTTGTACATTAGTAAAAAAAATTTTTCAAAGATTTAGCCCCTTCACGGTTACTCACAGCTATGTGTGAGTGTTTTGCACATAAGCCGCACGCACCCCAGAATAAAAGTGATTAATCGACCATGATAGTGTTAATCGACAATTAATAGATCATCGATTAATCATTGAAATCCCTAGTCTATAGCAATTTATAAAGCATGAACTTGAAGTCTTATTACCTAAGGCCACAGGCCTTGCTGAGAAGGTATGGTGCCTCTGTAGTTTGTAAAAAAAAAAAAAACATTCTGATGAAAGATGATCTATAAGGCAGTGTCTAATTACTCCCAGTCATTTCTTCTAGGCATTTCCTCTAGGGCTGTTTCGTGCTGTGAAGCATTTCCTTTATTGTTTAGGAGATTAATGAGACATTAATGAAGAAATATTTTGCATATGGCACATTGAGGCCCTGTGAGTATTTAAGTTGCTGAATGGGTTTGATGTTAATAGTTTCCTCTAGCTTATGGATGACACCTTGGCTTCCTGGGACCCCAAACTATGTATGATTGAGGTATGCGTCTAAATCAGCAATTCTCTCAAGATATCCTTGATGTATCTCAAGCAAATGGCTGATGACTCCTGTGGGGCCTAAACTGCATTATTCCTGATGCTATAATCTACAAGAATTAATAGATGTGTGTGGTTCAATCATGCTAATTTATGGAAACTACCCTGAAAGGTTTGTGTTTACAAAGGTATTGCACTGTAATGCAATACTTTTGGGAGCATAAGGTAATTTTCAAAGGACTTGTAAACAGCTTTGGTACAATGACACACTACTATAAGTGATCTTGTACCACGTTCAGAAGCTCCAACCTGCTGATTATATTATTATAAAATCTATATCAGTTGCCACATGAGATCCTCAGGCGTTTTTATTCCATTTAAAACAATTTTTACCAATTTACCACACTCTCAGAACTTTTGTTATCAGGAAGCACCAGAGAAGAACTTCAATTACTTCTGAAGAAATGAACATTTGAGTTTTCTTGTTTAGTCATTTGATGACATATCCAGCTAGGTGTTATCTGCCTTGTGTAGTTTAAGCGAAATGAAAATAATTTAGTTTAGAACAATGTGTTCTGACAACACAGCCAGATATTCTTCCAAACATTTAGTTGCGTCTCAGCAAGGCAATAATTGATGCTTCAGCTTTCATGTGCCAAATTGGTTCATTTACAGAAGAAAAATGACTTGTGAGAAAGAGTATTTCGGTGTATATTGGAGTGTATCTCGGTTGTCGCTGAAAGGGGCATTTAGGAACACTGTGACATTTTGGCTGTGTAACCTGAAAGTAAAGGGTAAACAAACTGGAGTAAACAAGGTTTGAGGAACGATATAAATATCGCTCAAACTTCAATGATCGTAAGCTCTATTGTAAGCAAACCTGGACTCTCTTCAGCCTGAAATGGTAATTCCAGAAATTTCCTAGAATTAAACACAATAATAATTTCACATTATAAAAACTGTCTTTATTTATACCTAAATTCAAGCACACAACTACAAGAATTTTATTTTGTTTTAGTGTGTTTCAGTGTTTTTAAATAATCATCAGCATTAATATGCTGTCATTTGACCTTCAGATAAAAGTTTTTTTTTTTTAATTACTGACCATCATGTCATTCCAAACTCCAAACTTGAATTAAAATTTTCTAAGAAATCAATTGAGCGATTTATTGAAAGTCCATGCAACCAAAACTTTGACTATTCATAAAGACATTGCAAAAGCAATAAATGTGATCATTTTAATCCAAATCTTTTCAAAAAGCAATAATGCACATGATGTCTATTTACCATGTCTAATGTAATTTTTTCATTGAAAACGTCAGTTTGGGTTTTGCAGATGAAAGAAAGACTTATCATTTTAACTAACTAACTGTCACAATCCGTTCCTGTCCTGTCTTGTGCTTCCCCTGTCATTTTGTAATTTTGGTTTAGTCCTGTCTGTTTGGTTTGTTCCCATTTGATTTGATTGTCTCACCTGTCCTTTTTGCACCTGTCATCACTTTAGTCTTGATTAGTTTGTATTTAAAAACCTCTGTCTGTCTGTTAGAAGTCATGTCTCATTGAAAATGTACGTTGTGTGTAGACCTGATCCTCGTGTGTCTTTTGCTGCCTCGTCAGCGTTATGTTCTGTATTTTTTTAAGTTTTGGAGTTTTGACTTAATTAAATACTTTTGTAGATCATTTGTTCGGGTCCTCTGCTCTTTCTGCTGCACGCACCAGCGCACAACGTTACACTAACCCTGCTTTAACATATAAGAAAAATAGATCTTTATTTTTCTTGTCCTATTCCTCCTTCTTGTTCTTCTGTTAAAACTGTTTTATAAATATCCCCGCTTTTCTCTTTCCCGTACCTCGCTTTCATGCACCCCACCCTCGCCCCTTCTCCGCCTTTTCTTCTATTTCATGCTTCCTTGGGGGGGCAGGCCGGGACCGAGCCGAACATTTGACACACTGGGGGTCTAATCATTAGGATTCTGAGTTCTCCGTACTCCCGGCTTCGCTACCTAGACAGCACGCCAAATTCGTTTTATTATTTTACTATGAGGTAAGCGTAAACTCTTGAACTAAATTAAGGTGGGGTGTCAGGGACTGCAGATCCTTGGATAGCTTTCACTGTTAAAGGTCAGCAACTTGAACCGGGCTTTAGATGTGGTACAGTACTTCTTATTAATGCATTTTTGCAGTATACAGTGGGATAAAGCTCTGTTCAAAAGTGACCAGGATGATGCTTGATACTTTTATGATATTCAATCCATTTTGAAGCTTGAATGCCCCTGACACCACTCATTGTAATTACACAAAAAATATTTTAAATGGCATATAGGTCAATAAATAATAACAGAACTTTGAGCAGTGGACCACTTCTTGTTTTCCTCCAAATCAAATGTAAAGGCTCTGAATTATTTTAAGCTTGCACACAAAGAAAACCGAAAAGACCACCTACACCCAGGTAAGAAATTGATTCTAAATGAACTGTGGGACCATATAGCGTTTTACATCCACCAATGAAAGTTTACACCAAAGACATAATGAGATTCAGTTACTGTGACAACCTTGGCCAAGAGGTGCTTGAAACATCCTTGGCGTTTCAAGCCTTGAGTGTCCAAATTCACTATCAAAGTGTAGGCCCAAAGCCCCTGAAGTCATTAGCAGCCTGCCAGGGCTCTATTTGTATAAACACTCTCCTCTAACACCAAGCTGGGAGTGGCAGTATGTCCGTACAAGTGGTAACAACAGGAGAGGGTCCACCACTTCTGAATTTATAAGAACGATAGGTTGTGGCCTGGAGGGCAAGGTAAGTGATCATTATTTAAATGATTGAGTGTTTAATGTTAGTTGTTCTTTCAGGTTAACTGCTGACATTTTTCTGGTTGGGGGCTGAAATTAGCTTCAAATACACTTCATTACACACAAAAGTATACTCAGTTGTGGAGAAGTGGTGGTAAACAAAAAGACACATATGCAGTACCACCTACTGAGTGAACTATTTAGTCTTTCAACATTCACCTTGCACATACAACATATAAAAGAAAAAAAAAACTGGATGCACATTGATCCTTTAAAACAAAATGATGTCACATGGCTGTAGTATATTTTGTTTTTAAGTGTCCATGTAGCAGTACCAAGGTTATGGGCTTGAATCCAAAGCAGTGCATAGCAAGTTATTAAATGTGTAAATTTAGATGTGGGTAGAGTTTAGAATAGAATTTTCTAAATATTTTTTTTTTTACATAAAAATGTTTAAGATAAAGGATGTTATTCTCAGTATCGATGGGAACAGAACAGTAGTTTAATGCTAGGGAGAAAATAAATGTTTTTTAAAGCTTACATTGGAGGGTGGATAAGGTTAAGATGGGATAGCTGTAGGTAAGCAGAAAGTAAAAGGAGTTGAGGCTACGATTTAAAAGATTTAGAATGTACTTGAAAGGGAGTCTGAGAATGTGTTCCCTTAAATCCTGCGACAATGTTAGTGTCTTGAAATACACAAAGGTTCAGTCAAGGGAAAATGTCAAAATGTTGAAAAGAAAATCCCAAAAGTCTGGTTTGTTTGCTGTTTAGAAAGTGAAAGCTGTGCATAAGTAGTGTTCCAGGTAATGTTGAGTGCTAATGTTAAAGATTTAAAGCATGCGTATTGTTGAAGGTTGAAGATGACAACATGTGATGTGAATTTCGATGGCAGTCTTCGGTTCGCCATTTCAACACACTAACAATTTTATAACCAGAACAATGAAAGGACAAAGCAATAGCAATATTCTGGACAAAACACACAATTTCCATAAATAGCATCTCCAGGGGAAACCCAGCATATGCAAAGTTTTCAAAAATGTAATTAAATAAAGGCAAAACAGAAGACTTTTTTAGTGTACTTCTTAATGTGCTGCAATTTAGTGACAGAACAGTGTCCATGCTGCATGCTTTACAGATTGCTTTTACTGCAACAACCAATTAAGTAATTCCAAGTTCTTCCACCATAATTACTTTTAAAGTATATGTTGTTCATACTTATTACTTAGTCATGTAATTAAACTTTAGCACAACCACTGCAACACGAAGTGTGGCCTACTAAACCACTTCTTACCAACGCCTTATGCAGAGATTGCTTGCTCATTTCACCCTCCCATCTATATCAGCCTCTTTTTCAAGCTCACAAATCAGTGTGTGAGGATCCGGTGGGAATCATCTGCATAGCATTCTCTCTATGCTCCAGCTCCCCGTTGAGAGTTGTGCCACAGGCAACCCTCTTCTTCTGTAGTCGACAAATCATCAGAAATACGCAGCATTACTCTGTCTCACCATCCCTCACACACTCTCAACATCCTGTGGTTCTGTTGTTAGTGTGCTGGTTTATGATGTATCACGCTTTAAAAAATGGGGTATTGTTTTCATATTGTTATGCAGGAACTGTACACTTGACAAGAAGTATTAAACTCCCTTTTCAGCATGATACCATGCACACTTTGAGGAATAGTTTACACAAAAATGACAACTCTGCCATTATTTACCCAACCTCATGCTGTTCCAAACCTGTAATATATACAGTACAGACGCATGTATATAATAAAGAAATAAATGGTATTTTTATATATTAAATCTATTTCACGAATTCGTACTTCTTCATTAAATTAAATAAGCAAATTTGGCGTGCTGTCCGGGGAGCGAGCCGGGAGCTCGGATGACCCCGAGCCCTGCTGATAGTAACCCTAGCGTGGGAAAAGCTCAGAGCGAGGCTCGGTTCCGTTTGCCCCCCTTGAAGGTGTGAAGGAAAAGGCGGATAAGGGGAGGAAGGCGGGATCATGCGTAGCTAGATACCGAGACGAGTGAGACGATGGTATTTATGCCGAGGCGGATAAATAAAATTTGGAATAATTAATCGGCTAGTGGGCGATAATACTAATGAGCGTCAAGTGATTACCGGCTGTGCTGATACTCAGCGTGCTTTTCCCAAAAGTATGTTTAAACATCCCTTATATACAATATAAATTAGAATAAATATAGAATATAAATGTTGTACATATACAAATACATGTAAATATGTTCAAAATATATACATGCATGAAATAACAAAAAAAAATCTTAATTTTGAAATTAATTTAGAAAAGTTTCATTTCTGTTCTGAAGGAAAAGTCTCTGGCGGGCATCGTATTGCCTTTCATTCCTCAAAATTTCTTGTTTTGTTTCACAGAAAATAGAAAGTCATGTAAGAATATAATGCTGACTGAATGACTAGATTGTCATTTTTTACACAATATTTACACTTTTAGAAATCATCCAAAACAGTTTTCACTACATCAGAGTGTGCATTTTATGACATCAAATTTCCTGGAACTTTTATCTAAGCAACTTACTTCAAGTGTTCATGCTTCCTCATAAAATTTGATTAGCGGGTTTGGCGTGCTGTCCAGGGAGCGGGCCGAGAGAACGGCGGGTTAGAACTCTAGCGTTTGGAACCCTAGCGTTTGGAACCCTAGCGAGGGTAAGGGCTCGGAGTCCGGCTGGAACTCCGGCTGCCCCCCGGAGTGGGGGAGTTTAAAGGGAGGCAGAAGGGGAGGAGGAGGGTTTGCAAAAGCGAGATAAAGATGAATGGGAAGCTGTGGTTTTATAGTGCTTTGGAAAGGGTGGTTTTAAAGTGCTTTGGGTGATCGTAACAAGGGGATTGATTAGCTTATTGCTAACAGCTGCGGGCAATTCGTCCAGCGATCTACTCGAAACTATGTTATTATCAAAACATTTATATTGCATTCAAGATGCACAAACTACTGTTTAAAGGAATAGCTTGTACAAAAATTAAAATTCTGTAACCTGTAAGACATTTATTCATTTTCAGAACACAAATTAAGATATTTTTGATGAAATCTGAGAGATTTCTGACTTAACTCTGTTGTATTCAAGGCTAAACATTGTTATTTTTGTTTCTTTGCAGACAAAAGGTATGCTTAAAAAGTAAAAAAACAGTTGAACCACTGATATCACATGGACTATTTTAACTACCCTATCCTATATTGCACATGTACTGTAGGTCCAACCCAGTCGCACGGGTGGTCGTGACAATATCACGAAATTAGCACGAAATCTATTTATTCGTGTCAGGGACACGAATATTTCATTATTTTCGTAACTCCAGCACGAACGTGCTGGAGTTACTACGATTCGATTGGATGCAGCTTTTCGTGCTGGATTCACGAAAGTCGAGTAAGAATCGTGTCAGTACCACGAAAAAAAAACGTGCGACTGGGCTGTGTAGGTCGCATAACTGTATATGCAAAACATCTTAATTTAGGTTCAAAAGATAAATGAAGGTCTTGCAGGTTTGAAACAACATTAGGGTGAGTAAATTATGACAGAATTTTAGAAATTGGGGGTGAAGTGTCCCTTTAATTTACAGAAGAGCTATAGCACTACATGAAAAGTATATTACATATTTATAACAAGTACCTCAAAAAGTGTCTTTCCATACACAAATGCCAGGATTATCACAGAAAATAACCAGTAAACAGGCAGCTATCTCCACACAAACATGCAGCCATCCATTAATTGTATTGGACGTGCTGCAGTTGATCAAAAGCGTGTAAAAGTAGAAACCAGAGGAATTTACCACATTTTCAGCACGTTCTCCCTTCCAAAATCTCAAAACAAAACCAACCAACCAAAAGGCAAACAAGGACTTTCCATGACACATTAACTATTCATACCCATTTGCATGGCAGTGCTGTCCATGGATGCCAGGATGCAGTCTCTGTTCAATGCTAATGAACGCCTGCAACACGGGGATAAGAGAAGGGGTTGTTGTTCTCTTTGAGAAAGGGCCAACGCTAATATGGATGACTCATTTGTAATGTAGAACAAGATCAATTAGAAATCTGGCATGGGAAAGTCTGCATAGAAAACCTGTGCAATGTAAACCCAGGCCCCCCTCTGAAGAATCATAGAAAAGCAACTCCTCATTTACGAGAATAGGAGTGTTTTGTCAGTAATGGGATTACAGGAGGCTGATATAATGTATGTTGGCAGCTGGTTTCAGCACTCCGCATTTATTCTTGCCAGCACCAGCTTATTTTGTATGGTTTTAAAACAATAAATTTCCAAATTGTTTATGTCTTCGTACAGCGATCTTATGGAGGCAAGCTGTTAGTTGGCAGTTCGTGCTGAGAATACACTGGTGCTTCAGTACAAGCCCCATCGTACTACAAGGCTGCAGACACAGAGTGGTTGATAATATATTTTTATGAAATGCCTAACCTAGTTTTACACAGGATGTTTGTATATATTTGCAGAGATGCCATGAAATAAAAATAAGTGTTGTGAAGGTTTTCATTGTCAAATCTAATTAGTGCTGCTTATGGGAAAAGATGAGCTGTACTCTGCGGTAAGATCTAGCTTCACACAACCCTTTTTTCCCTTTGTAAGCAATAATCCGAGGCTGTCGCACTTTGTTTGCAGATCTACTTCAGCGCTAACTCTGTTTACTTTTGAGGTTCCCGTGTGTGTTTTTGCCAGCATCATCTTTGACTGGTGCGAAATTGAACTTGTGTCAGACAGCGGCAGTGTCAGCTGTAAGCTTCATTCCTGCTTTCCTGCTCACTGTGGCAGAGCTGCAGAATCGGCATTTGTGTTACACAGTATTTACAGCCCGCTCTAAGCCTGGGATTCATTCTGAATGCCAATATGATAAATAAGCTGACTGCACTAGGTCTCACACTGGTGCTCTCTAAAACCACCTTGGTCTGGCTAGAACTGACCTTTAGTATGACTAATTATTTCTCATTTTAGTACCTAAGATTTATCTAAAAAGTAAATTCCCACTTTTTATTAAGTGTCTCTAATACCGGTGTACTTACATAGTAATTAGATGTGTATGTAATGTGTAACCACAGTGTAAGTAGTATCTACAGCTTAAATGTTTGTGTAATTACACATATGTAACAACCCTTTAAATAGTATGTGTAACAGGTCATTGGTAAAAACATTTTTTTTTTACACGACTAACAGCAAAGAAAGTGTTACACTTTATTTAAAGCAGACAATTCCTGCTGACTTATTATGTAATTATTCTGATGTTACTCAGCCGCGGTCAGTAATTTACATATAACACAGAATGCACAGAAAGTTACATTTTATATTGAGTGGACAGTTCCATATAAGTAAACTGGTATTAGAGTAGTGCACCAACTCCAAATCGACATCCAACTCCTCCTATAGTACTGTACTTTACATACAAAAGCTGCATTGCAACGATTTGCATCATGAACTGAACTCAATTTAATTTTATAAGTTAAAGCATTATGAACACCTATCTAATAAGTGTGTTGCAAAAAAGGGAGGCATCTACACTTTACTATTTTTTTTGGTGATTAAATAGGCAAGGGCTTTTAAAGCATTGGAGAAATAGCACTGAAAATAATTTTTTGAATAGTTTATTGATTTGGTGATTTTTGACTTCAGAGGGTTTTCAAATGATTGAACCAGACAGACAAAAAAACAAAAATTCGAACAATAATTTTTCACATCGTTCCAAAGTTTTTACATCCATTCTACTGATCGATGGTCTTACAGGATTGGAACAACATGAGGGTGAGTAACACATGACAGAATTTTTGGTTGATCCATCCCTTTAATGTCTAGGTGCAGAGTCTTTGTTAAAAACATTCTGTCAATCTATCTGTTTAATTTTTTTCAACAGAACCTGGATAAAGTCAAATCAAAATGTCTCTAAATCCTCAAAATCTGCTGAAGTAGAGCACATTCATTTTTTCCCATTAGAATCGAAATTCATTTAGTACTACATTTATTTTTGCTCTACATATCCCATTCCTCATAAAGAAACAATTGATAAAAATGCTGACAGATATTTAATTTTAATTAATTTCACTTTGACCAGCTCTCCTCACAATCTCTCCAACTCTTCAACTCCCACTATAAGCTCTGTGGAGGAAGAGGAAGCCTTGAGCCTAGGAAGCACTGGAAGGACGATAAGGATATCTGGAGTAAAGTGGATTATGCTGTAAATCTTGCCCTCTGAGGACTGCACAGAGAAATGCTGACAACTTTATTTGGACAGCAAAATAGAGAAGCCAAATAAACACTGTTTTCTATATTTACAAAGCAAGATCACTTTCATTCCACACATAAAACTGGACAGGTCTAATGATATATAAATAGATAATGATTTTAACCATTATCATTAACCAATAACCATAACCTTTTAACCATGGTAAAATATATACAGTATATATATATATATATCAAGAGCTCTGTACATTTCTAGAAAATATGATCTATGTTTGTAATGCATCTACATTTAGCTAGGGATTAGTTACGTGTATCTTGCTATTATTAAACTCATAACACTTTTTATACCCTTTCCATTCCAGAAAGCAAAGGCATCTCCCCTGAGATTATGTTTCTGGTCAATTGAATTAAGGAAGTCAAAGAAGGTGAGAGACCATTTCTGAGGGAGGAAGAGGGCAAAGGATTAAACAATAGTATTGGTGCTTGAAGCATGAGAGGTAAATCAAACTTCTCTAACCTTCTCATAACACATCAATGGTTAGAGGGTTCAAGAGTGCACAGCAGCAAGCCAATGAGGCATAGTGGGAATGTGATGGGTTTGTAATGTTCTGTGACCGTTTTTGTCATCACCTGCCACACACAGCACTAGTATATGCTTCAGGACATTACTGTCGGTTTAGACTTGCCATGAACACAATAATAAGCCAAAACTTTGCCAGTGGGGGTGGGAGGTGCACTGTAGTGTGCACTTTGCGCTCTGCTAGATTTTGTTAAATGCTACCAGGGACACATAATCTTTAGTGGGTTCAAGTTTACTAAAATTCATTCCGTGACTTGTTATTACATTTTCTAATCTTTTTCTGCCTTCCTTTTACCTAAAATTTACCTTAAAATATCATTAGTTCACAAAACATTAATAAATGTAATAAATTTATATACAGTGTTAAACAATGTGTGTGACTGCAAAAACAAAAGAAAAAGTAAACGTATTAGCTGCAGGAGAGTAGAGTTCAAACAGGAGAGTAGAGTTCAAGCTGAGGTTCAACAGCTCCATTGTACTTCATACTAAACATAATAATAGGTTATTTTCCTGACTTTTTAACATGTTTTGCCTAGTAATGTAATAAATTGTCTGCTGTGTTGCATTGATTATATGCATTCATAATAATACATATGCTGATTAGGTTCTCAGTTCTGCTCTGTCGGCTTTGATACTCTGAATTATCAGATTCTTCTATCCACAAACTCATAACTGTGCATCACAGGGATACCACTTCGCTGACTTGAATTCTATCTCCCTGGTTAGTCTTTCAGGGTGGCCTTGGGGGAGAGAAAATATCCAAAGCACATCAGCTGTTCGCTGGCCTTCCTCAGGGATCAGCTCTCAGACCTCTCTTCTTCTCCTGTACATTATATGCAGGGTTTAGCTCCAATTTGCCTCAACAAACTTGCATGGAAGTTTCAACTATACCTAATAGACCTTGGTTAGTTGGTTTAGGTGTGTTTAATTAGTTTCAAGAGTTCACGCTTTCCTCATAATGAATAAGCAAATTTGGCATGCTGTCTGGGGATCGAGCCGTGAGAGCGGCGAACTCCGAACCCTAATGTACGGAGCCCTAGCGGCAAGAGTTCGGCGTTCGGCTCGTTCA
>JAUCMT010000001.1:25270026-25280314 GCA_032357475.1 Enteromius thamalakanensis
CACTTCATATTTGTGATGATATGACAAACGCTCAGCGCGTGCGATCTGGCTCTGCGCCAGCAAAAGCGCGAGAGCAGTTTTGAATTCAGCAGTTAATGACGTCATACACTGAACGTTCTAATCACACCGGTGTGATCGTACGCTCCAGTGACCAGCCAAGTCTGATCACACCTGTGTGATCGTACGTGTGAAAGGGTTAAGGTGCCCCTATTATGCCATTTTAAAGGTTGCTAATATTGCTTTATGAGTCTCTTAAAAAAGGTTTACATGTATGCAAGGTCAGAAAAATAAATAGATTTAATTTTACCCCATTTCTAAAAGGTTCTTAAACGACTTGTGTGAAGCAGTTCGAAGAATCAGTCTGTCTAAACCTCTCCTTCCCATGAGCCCATACTGCTGTGAATAGTCAGATGGCACAGTCCTTTATGATTGGTCTACCGCTAAAGCGTGTGTCCGAAAATGAAACGCCTATGCAAAGGCCCATGTACTGTTTGTGGGAGGGCAAGTTGTTTGCGACGTAGAATGTGGGTGGACATTATGCAAATATGTTATTTTGTGACATGTGGCTGTAACAGAAAAAATATTTGAATTGCTGACAACTCTTTTAGGGGACTGTGAGACGACTCTTTTTATATATATATATACAAGAACTTTATTTATTGTGCACTGTCGGCATCACAACTTTGCAGATAGTTTATGTTCACATACAGCTACCTGACACAATGCATGAAAGATTCTATTTGAAAAGACATAATAGGGGCACTTTATTGCCTTTTCTCAGTATATGTTTATATGTGTATGTTTCCATCAGTAATCCAATTCACTTCTCAGCAATGAAGGGAAGTTGCATAACGTCTGGGTTACAACTGTGACATTACTGCTCCAGCAACTGAGCCTGTTTGAGGCTGACCGCCATGGACAGAGCCCCGTTGAAACAAGAGAACTATGGACCCATGGCAGCAAATTAGGCAGAAGTTTCTGCACAGCCAAACATACTTCCAAGGGAATGGTAGCATAATCAGTGGGTATGCTCAATGCCCTGGAGCAGATAATGATCATTGAGCAACTAGGCACGATTATACCAGTGCTGCAAAGAACCAGACTGATTTCCTTAGGGCACCACAAAGAAGCTTGCACACTTCTCTCAGTAGGCTGTCCATAACGAATGACATGTCTCTATCCTTAATGCCAAAGAGGTTCAGCCAGTGGTGTCTCTCAATGGTGACCAATGCTGTCATGTAGCGGGTTGTTTCCTATGTTGCTTGAAGAGACCAGTCTGTTGCCCAATGCAACTTTTCAAGTGCACTGGTCCTCTCACACTTAACTTTATCCAGGTCCCTAAGCAGATGAGCCTGGTATGTCTGCAGAATACCCATCAGACATGCAATAGGACCTAGGAGCAGTGTTGCTCTTCAAGGTTTGTTGACCTTGAGGGATGATGCCGAATCAGAGGAGAAATAGCTGGCTAGCATGATTTCACCTCTGCAGCATTGCCTCATGATTGATAAATCATAAATACTATCCTACTTTATTTGTTTTTTGTACTATACTATATCTACTTTATTGATGATAAAAGCAAAACTGTTAATAATATATATTTCTGATTTGTTTATATGTCATATTCAACTGCATGAACGTATCAGTGCTTTCTCATGGCGCTAGCTTTAAATATGCTACTTTGCTGACTAATGATTAAATAAAAGCAAACAGCTGAATATAAACTGTACACTCTGCTAAACACTGATTGGCCAGAGAGAATTGTCAATACCAGCCTAATTTAACTTGTGTAAGACATAAACAGACCTATTAGATTTAAATCAGCACAGTCAGCAAATGTCAAGAAGTGGACAGACTGCGGATGGTAAGTATGACAGTGTTCCTTATTTACAGTGCAGTTTATCAACAACAGTTCGTTATGGAGTAAACCAGGTGAGTCAATACTGAATAGGTTTTGCTGAAGGTTTTGCTGATGAGGATGCAGTCAGTGAGATCAGTCTTTGTTTTGATTCTAGAGATGGCTGGAGTAGAGGAGATCGTTGAAGCTGAGGAGATCGCTGGAGTTGCTGAGTTGGAGTGAGGAGATGGGCACACACCACACACAACCACATTGGAGCTGGATTCTGTGGAGCCTGGAAGAAATTCAGAGACTGCAGGAAGTTTGGAGAGAGGTTAGCAGGTAAGTATTCAGGTAAGTCATACTAAAATAAAAGGTCTTATAGCTTCTCTTGCCTTATTCGCTGTTTTCCCTCAAATAAGCAAAGAAAGTACCTTTGGAAATAGAAATTATAGTAAATGATCATAAGCCCATACGCTGGTTTGTTTACATGTAGCTACCACTCAGGCAGTTGTGCCAGTACAGTCTCATGAATGAATAGTGAATTTACTGTATATTGCTATACACCCAAAGTGCTTTACATTCATGTGGGGGTTGAGCAAATATACTGCAGTTTTTTTTTTTTTATAATGCAGTATCTAATCAACAAATTATAATATTTTATAATAATACCAAAACACAAAATATGTCAAACACTCAAACTGAGACATGTAATACCACAAGGCCAAGGCAAAACTGAAGAGGAGCTTTGCAGTCATCCATACCATGCAACATTGACCAGCTTGTGGGTGAGCAAATTATGTTTAATGATACATTTTATAAGATACAGTGTGGAGTAGATATTTGCTAACTTTTCCCTAAGCCAGAAAACAAAAGAGATAAAAGCCCAAAGCTTAAATGTAGTGCTTAAATCATCTGGAATACAAGAGTATTGTCTAGTCTGTCACTACTGATAAGACCACAGACATCAAAACACTGCAGCTGAATGACTGGGCAAGGTTAGAGGACATATATCTGTTTACTATTTATCTAAATAGAGAGGTGTGTAAAGTTGCCCCAAGTGGACAGTGCAGCTGGTGTCTGTAAGTAAGTGGTGAGTGCCTTCTTCAATACTCGAATGAAGTGTGAATGACTCATCAGCTTGTAACTGAGACCCCGTCTACATGAGATAGATAGATTTAAAAAGTCATTCAAGCTGAAAGAAAATGACAAGACATGTGGCGCCAGAATTTATTTTCATTCTTAAAACGTTGGGTTCATTTTCCTCAATGACCAGGTTCTTAAGCAACTGTATGATGATACCCAGTTCACTGAGGACCAAAGTGAGTAGTCTTGATCACCTGAATAGAAAATAAGATGACAAATCCACAGAGGATTCTTTATATGATTTCTCTATCTGTTACTCTCTTTAAAAATACATAGTTAAAGCAGAGAGAGTGGATAACATGAAGAGTTGGAAAGTCTAATGGCATCACATCAACACTAAACTGTCCCTCGATCAGACAGAGTCGGAAAAGCAGCATTCTGTCTACAGTTGAGGTTGATGAGACCAGCCCTCTGCAATGCTGGATTTTATTTTAACACAACTGCAGACATGCTGCGGCAATAAATCCATAGAGAGTTCACCAGCTTCAGTTCCTTGTTCTTAATTTGAGGTTTTGATTTATCTGCGTGTATTTTACATTTAACCTATTTGAGAAATGTTGATTCAGATGTAGACATTGCAGATTTTTCATTAGAGTTTTTTGTGCTTACATACAAAATCTACTTGTCACACAATTTCTAAAACCTGACACTAACAACTGCAGAAGCATACACTGAATCTGCACTATTTATTGGCTTTTGACTGTACTTTTTTGCACAAACACAACACAATTCTCAACACAAATAATAGGAATTAATATTTTAGAAAACATTATTGGTTTTAATTTTAAGAAGTGTTTGTGATATTTTGAATGCTATCCACTGAATAGATGAACACATGAATAGAACTTGATCATGTTTGCAAGGTTCTTTATTTTTGTACAAACATCTGAAGGGAGAATGAGAAGAGAATCTCCATCCCACAAAGTTCAATGAAATACTTGCACAACTTCCACATTCTACTTTATAGCTCAGGGATTTTGGGTTGCAACATTCAGCACACACACCTAGTTATATATGTTATTTAGTTATTCATACATATTATTCATGCAGACATACTGTGTGTTTATATAAACACATAATGGGGCAACAGGGTCCCAATGCGATTGTGACCCACCAGTTGTTTTTTTTTTTTCCTGAAAGTAATTTTGGAAGTTTATCTCCAGCAGCATCAATACGGTACGTATATTTGTTGTTTTATCAACACCAACCACAAAGTTACCTATGACCTTGTGTTACTATACCTACCACAATTCTGTGTGTTCATTTCCATGAGAGCTGAGCTAAAAAAATGCATTTTAAAGTTGCAGCTGATGGTCAGTTTGTGTATAAATTTAGTTTTTTGGCCAACTTTTTGCACTTTTGATGTCATTTAAAGTGAGTAATTATAATTAGGGCCTTGCAGAGTCATTTAACAGGGCGGGTGCTCAAAGCTAAAAAAAGAGGGCAGATAGTAGGCTGACTAACAGGAAGTCACATTTAAGATGTAACATACAGGTTACACGTAACAATTGAAGGGCAATATCAACAAGTTTCTCCCCTAAACACCTCTCTCTCTATGATGGTACCGGTACATACACTTTTATATAAAAGGTCTGCAAATGAACCAAACCGGGTACCTTCTTGCACAAATGCTACCCCAATTCCCCAATAAGGCAGCAAAACATCAAGTCACCTGCCTAAGGTTTCAGACACAACCTTTATGATTTAGTCACTAAATCATTGACTCAGTCTATTTATTTCAAAATGCACATTGCTTGGAGAAAAACAAAAGTTCTGCTGTTGATTTGCAAAATTAAGCAAAAACAGACAACATTTTAATAAAAACATAAAATTACTTCTTGTTTGCTGAACTCCAATAGAAATCATTTAAACTTGTGCAGAAATTTGGAAAGTAAACATGGCAAGCCACATTTTGTAACATCGAAGTCGGCTCTAAAGTGAATGCCTCACTATACACAACAACTGACTAGCAGAGAGGAGAGAGTAAAAAAGCCCAAGGTCTTTTTAAGTCTTTCTGCTGAGGTCGATGTGTAGGCTAAGTAAACCTGTGCAGTGACCTGTGTAGCAGCCTTGTCCTCTGAAAACAGGGACATTTAGCACCTCAATACACTTCAAGTCAAGTCTTATATGGCTAAGGCCAGTTGCCCTCCTAAAGCTATTAACCTGTTTAAAGTGGGTCTTGTCCAAGCCAAACTGCCAAAATAACATCTCTCTCTCATTCTCTCCTTCCCCATGTAGGCTGTTCAGTTTGCTGTCAGTTAAGTGCTTAACTCCAATTGACCAGTGAGAATTCAACTTTGTTCTGTGAGGACAGTATAGGTTCCCTAGTGTGGAACATTAGCATGGTAGACATGTCCTAAAGACAAGACAATGCTTGGTGGATCTTCTCCGATACCACTGGGAAGAACAAAGTTAATTTTCCACTGTCCAAAATCAGCACAGGAGAGTTTTACAGCCTAAAATAGAGCTGGGCCAGTTTAAAACGGCTATTGGAAAAAGTCCAATGCTGTGTGGAGAACGTGAGGCTCAGACTGACAGAGGGATTAGTGGGGGGAAACAGTACAAAAGAAAGTGGAAAGGAAGCAGGATTTCCGTGAGTTTCAGATATAGTTTACCAAAATGAACAGACCCACAGAGAGTCTTATTGAAAGTGACATAAATAGATTTAATGACACTATACAGCATGTCCACCAACTGTCAATTACAGCTCAGTAAACAGTTTAGACAGTGGTAAAAGAGTCAATGTAAATCAATCATGAACAAGAAAAAAAAAAGTTCCTAGGGATTTATGTGCTGGTCTAAAATGGCTTATGTAGGCTACCACTTTCAAGAAAAGTTTAAAAGCTTATAGGTCTAAAAATGGGTGCAATTCAGTTAATTTGGCAAGGTAAAACATTACAAATTGTGAATTATTCATTCCTAAATATTATGGTTTGGGGTAGTTGTACCACATGACATGGTTAGTTGCACCAAATGACAAGCAAATCATCAAATTATAAGAAGAGGTGAACCAGTTCGGTTACCAGAGATGACAATAATTATTATATTAATAATATCAAGCTTATGCCATGTAATTGAGCCAAAAAATACTAGCAGATGCTAGATAGCCAACTGTATTCTGCTCAACTATTCTCTCTTTTCTTTATTTCTCTTTCTTTCAGCAGAACACAACATCTACAGATCAACTGAAAAAAAAGGGAGAAGGAAATGAAGGGAGAGGAAAGAGAAGGAAATAGAAATAGATTAATGCCTCCTCCTGATTGCACCATATTTGGCACTAGTGAGCACACTTAATTTGTTTTCGGTGGCTTGTGAGCATTGGCCCAACATCAGGGTGATGAAGTGGAGCCAAGCAATTAATCTCTGTTATGCCGGACGGGCTTTGATAAGGACTGATGGGTTCACCGTTTACGAACATCAAACTTTATGGAGTGGAGTTAAGATCAAGAATCGGAGTTCACTGGAGCAAAGAGAGAGATATTAGGCACAATTTCACTCTGAGTCTCTATAAGGCTACCATCATCAAGAAAAACTAGCTGCATAAATCGTCTGTTTGATATATACTTTTATTGGATATCATTTACTAACCTAGCAAGTTCTTATGATTGTATTTGTTAGTATATCATGTGCAAATGCTTTGACAGAAAAAATGAAATGATTCATAAAAATGGCAGCACATATAGCACAAACACAAATATGCAAAATTCTGTCTCTTTGTGAGCTTAGAAATGTAGTGAGATGATTGTTGTTTTTGTATTGTTATTCATAACAATCTTTCTGAAGTGTTATTTCTTTTTTTTTTTCCTCCATTCAGATCACTTGCGAGCTTGGGTCTACTAAACAATGTTTGCTAAGTAAAATTGAGGAAGGAAAAAAAGTTGAGACAGGTGGATTTTATGAGCTTTGATGTATTAAAGGTGATGCATATAATTGTGAAGCACTCAGTGGAGCATATACATTGCTGACTGGTATAAACAAATCCATTTTACCTCAGGTAAGCTCCCTTCAAAATTCAGTCAGAAATTAAAAGAAAAACGCAACCTTGTTAGACAGTGCAGATATTCTGCTCTAACTTTGTACTGTACATGCAAGCTGTATAGCTAGTCATTTTTATTTTCTGTGTTGAAGGTTATGAAGTTTGAAAATCTTGTTTTGTTTTCTTGCTTTTTGTTTTTATAATGATTTCTAATATTGTACTTCCAATTACCAATATAACTAAAGAGGTCAAATTTTTACAGCACCAAACACAGACTATTACATTTTTATATAAGAAGTTTTATGTATGGTAACTCCATTTTGGCAAACTTATACACAGTCTCGTTTCTTGTTTTAAGGTTCTTCGATAATAAGATTTCATCACTGCTCGTGACACTATTTTTTATTATTATTTTATTTATTGATGTATAATTTGTTTAGATATAGGACAATGTTTGATTAAACTAAATTAAAGTCCTTAGCAAACCATATTACTAATCAAAAGTTAAAAAGATACCAGAAGGCTTTTGAGTCACATTGACTTCCAAGCACTGTATAACACTGTCAAAGTCCAGAAAAGTATGAAAGACATTGTCAGAATATAAATAATGACTTCATTCAACACTCTCTTTAGGAGCACACTAGAAGGTTCTAGTGTTTTCTATCTCACCAGTTTGAATGAGTGCACAAAGGCACACCTGCCCAGTATTGGTTTTCGGAAGGATTTCGAAGAATCACTCCCTCCACTGCACAGAGCCCACCGCAGATGAGTAGCCTAAGCCTGCTGCAATGTCAGCGCCAAAGGAAATAAACAATGAGCTGTTTATCAACCTGGTTGGAATGTCTGACCAGATGCATGTGCCAAGAAATGGAAGAGGATGTTCCCTTTCAACATTTCACTCGTACTGCGTCTGCTAAGACGCATGGGAAAAACTCCTTTTCCCCCTAACTGAAGCCTAATCTAAAACGCAGTTTTATTATTTACTAAAACTGCACGTTATTGGCCACTTTATGGGGGACTTATTTTTAACCAATGGGCAAGACCCATTGCGAACAGCTGGCCAATGCCGTCGACCACACCCCATGGCGTGATATCTCTGCTTCAATGACAGCAGGTGGCGCCATGGTGGCATGATATGGCGTGACCCGTGTCTATATAAGCGCAGGACACGCTAGCCTTCTACAGATCATTCTCTTTCAGCGACGGAATTTCTTTGCTGTCCCTGACTGGAGCCTTCTGCAGCTGGAATCTCTCCCCTGCATGGCTAAAAGAGCAATTTCTGAACCATGCGCTGCTGCCTGCTGTTCCAGGATCGCCCCTGAAGACAGACACCGCAAATGCGTCTCCTGCCTGGGAAAGGACCATGCTGAGTGCAACGCATGTAAGGGCCTTCCTATGGCCACTCTTCACGCCAGGCTCGCGTCTTTTTCAGCTTGTGTAACGGCGCTGCGCCCATGGAAGGACATTTGCTGGCTGCAAAAAAGAAATCCCTCTATATGTTATGAACAGGAGGAGAGTTCTCCTCACAGACACCTCCAAGACAGGATGGGGCGCGCTGTGCGAGGGCTCGCCAGCCTCCGGCCGGTGGTCAGAGGAGGACAGCGAATTACACATAAACTGCCTGAAAATAATGGTAGTGTGTCACGCGTGTAACTTTTTCCTCCAGCTGCTAAGGAACAGTCACGTTCTGGTGCGCTCGGACAGTATGACAGTGGTTTCCTTTATAAATCACCAAGGCGGCATTTCACCAAAACTCCTGTACAAGTTGGCAGCAAGCCTCCTAAAGTGGGCTCTGCCGACCTTTCACTCGATAAGAGCATCTCACATACTGGGCATTCTCAACCAGGGTGCAAACATGCTGTCCAGGGGAAAGATCAGACCATTGGAATGGAACGAAAGTCTTCCTAAAGCCAAGGCACGGTTATGTTCCTAAAGTACTTTCTACCCCGTTCAGAGCCAAGGTGGTCTCTCTAACGGCTCTACCACCCTCGTAGAGACAGGAATTCAACCCCCTCTGCCCGGTCAGGGCATTGAGAGCTTATGTCGAGCGCTCCACTGACTTCAGACGCTCTGACCAGCTGTTTGTATGCTTCGGGTTCCGCTCCAAAGCGGTCTCGAAGCAAAGGCTCGCAAAATGGGTTGTGAACGCTATTTTGCTGGCTTACTCTTCAACAGGCCTGAAATGTCCCCTGGAAGTTAAATGTCATTCTACTAGATCCACTGCCTCCACCTGGGCCTGGGCTAGTGGAATTTCTCTATCAGAGATACAGTATGTGAGGCAGCCGGCTGGTCCTTGCCGTCCACCTTTGCCAGGTTCTATAATTTTGGACATTCCTGCATTACATGCAAAAGTTCTCTCTCCCGAGTAACTCTTGCGGTCTGGGCTGCCTTAACCCGGCCGCGAACTCGCTTCTCTGTTAAGTTTCACCCTCAGCGCTGAACGGCGTCTTTTCGTCTCTGAACTCCCTCCTGTGAAGCGAGCCAGACGGACCAACTGTCATTATAGGCTCACTAACTGCATCCTCAGATCAAGTTATAGACTTACTCTTTGAGCTTCACTTGCAGCGCTTTACAGCGCTTTATTTCCCTAACCAAACTACCTTCCGAGAAAGCGAGTTGGTCAAGCTTAAGGGAACTGTGGGTCTCGGCTACCACATATGCAAGAAAGTTTTTGCATATGTGGTAGACATTGCATAAAGAATGTTACAGAAGTTGTCTACAGATTGATTGTCAAAGGGATCCCAGGGTATTAACCCTTTCAGCAGTGAGTTTAAAATATTCAAATTGTTCCCCTAGAGAGATTTTTTTTAGGCAACCAATATTTTAGAACATTTTCCCTTAATGTTTCCATGGCGTCACATCATGCTTGTTACACACCACGACCACAATAAAGGATGACAGACGGATCACTTTTATTTAGTTTTTCCTTTTTTATTTAAAAATATTCACAAACTTTTATTCCATGAAAAATCTGATATTCTGATTCACAAATATGTGTAAATGAGTGTGTTTTGTCTTTTAGAATACCTCTTAAATAATCTTGATTGTGATCTGTAACATGAAATTAACTAACGCTTTAAGACTTGTATGGCTTAATATAACGTAAATTATGTCTCTTACTGAAATATGTGGTAGAAAAAAACTGTAATGGTTTACGTTATTTAAAACATTTACATCATTTTATACTCAGTGAGCTACTTGTGCTACCTCCCAGCTAACACACGACGTAACAGTTACGTAACATTTGGTCATTTTATGACTTACCAACTGGCAACGTAACCACAACGTAATATGCAGGTAATTCCATTACCATTCTATTACCAATTCACAAC
>JAUCMT010000001.1:25282867-25295117 GCA_032357475.1 Enteromius thamalakanensis
TATCCTTAATATTTCAAAGACAGCAGTTCACAATAAATGAAACAAATATGCATTGTTTTGTATTGGTGAGGTTAACATTTTATTTTTTTTTCCAGAGCTGTAGGTAGGCCTATATGTGGTGGTGGCCGGCTGGACCATAAAATGCCAGGGCCTATTTTTACTCCCAGTCCAGCCCTGGATATTGCTTATATATAATGACATTCTATTAGAAAATACAATTTTACAATCTATTAAAGATTGCAGAGAAGATATCATGCAGTATTATTTTAGCTCAAGGAATATAGTGTATAATCGTTTTTTTTTCCTTTTTTTGTTTGATTGAGACAGATGAGAAAGTCTGTCAGTATGCAGGGTTTGTATTTGTGTGTGTGTGTGTGTGTGTGTGTGTGAACGCACACTTCCAAAAAAAGGCACTTTCACATCTTTTTCTATTCTTAACATTATTCATCACTGGCTCTCTCATTCTATATTTTAATCTCTCTTGTCTCTCATAATGATTACAACCAGAATAGCTATGATAATTGTTTAATAGGCCCAGTCTGCATGACTTCAAAGTGCACATTTTTGCATAATTTTCCCCCATAAGTTCAAAGCTTTATTGTCATGCTTAACAAGTGGCTGTGGAGGCTGGCTTAAATACACTGTAAATGAGAGAGAAAGGGTCCCATAAGGTTATATTATTATACATTAATTAATTTGTTCTTGAACGCTGCATTTTTATCCATATGCAGATATGGCTTATAATATGATGGGTTCCGAATGCAAAGCTTTCTTTGATAAGTTGGTAATGAAGTCAATCTCGCTAATTTTGCATTACAGGGTAGACAACTAAATACAATTTGCATACTCATTGTAGATTTTTCTGCATTTATGCTGCAGATATCACAATCACAGCCAAAGCAATTACCTTACAACTTGTTTATAGAAACCACTTGCCATTTTTTGGAGGTAATTCATTTGGGGTGTGTGAACACAAAACCAGTGTTTCACCTAAAGACCTGAAATCTCAAAAGAGGGCCTGTCAGAGAGCTATTGAGTCTGCAAGGTTACAGGGGCAAAATAGGTTACTTGCCTCCAAGCACAACAGAACCCCAATTCATCATTTATATTCCTGACATATCACAAAATGTAATAAAAATAATAATAGTAGTAAATTAATAAAATAATCCTGCAAAATTTAAGTTTAAAAACTGTCAGTAATCATCCACTCTGTGTAGTTTTAACCAGGCCTGGTCCTTTGCATTCATCTGGTTCTTTGCTGAGTGCTCTCTTTTTGTTGTTGATTTATGTGTTCTCGTTTGTATTTTCTATTTGCTTCTGTTTAACCTCAACTTAAGTCCCATGGTGAGGTGACTGAGTTTTTTTTTGTTTTTTTATGTTATGACCATTTTTTTGGTGCTTTTGTTTGTTTCTGGATTAATTTGTTTCTAGAATGAAAGAAAAAGCATGGGAATCAAGAAATAACGTCAATGGACTAAAGAAGTTAAGTTGCAAACAAATGCTCAGGTTTGAAAAGTAACATCTTTGCTTCTCTTTCTATGGGTATTACTAACAAAGGAATGCAGTAGAGAAGCAGTTACAGTCTTCCCAACACAGTGGCTTCAGCACACCATATAGACATATATGAGCTGGGTGGTGATGTGTTGGCAATACAAAAAGATGTTTTAGTCCTGGTTACATCAGTCAATACAACATCCCAGCAGTGATTAAGATACACAATATGAAGCTATACTGTTCAGATTTTGGTAACCTGTATATCACTGTACAGCTTCCTAAGGGGATGTTCACTTGGAACATGTTTTTGCATTCAACTCATTCATCTCTTGTCTTTTGCATTGTCTTGCATTGTCTAAAAAATAAAAAAGTTCCTTTAGGGGTAGAATAATCAAGGAAGAGATTGTTAAATTGGAATTTTTTTTTCTTTTTTTCTTTTTTACATTTGAGCCTGATGAACTCATCTTTTGCAGCATCTCAGTCCTGGTAAAAACATCTGGTTCACACTGACGTAATTCAATTCAGTCCAATTCAAGTTCAATGCTTCTCTGGACCTTCACATTTTTTGGCACTCACAAAGATGAACATATACCCACTTTGGACGTCTGCAATCTAAAATGATGTATAATGTGAACATGTTTGTCATTTCAGTCAACTATAAAATATCTAAATAAGCACTGCATAGACCACAGTGTTGTAGGGTCTGTGTCCAAGTCATTGATTTCCTCATTTTTAGGGTCAGTGGGTAGAAGCAA
Source organism: Enteromius thamalakanensis (assembly GCA_032357475.1). Lineage (NCBI taxonomy): Eukaryota > Metazoa > Chordata > Actinopteri > Cypriniformes > Cyprinidae > Enteromius > Enteromius thamalakanensis. Next base: position 25,285,117 of record JAUCMT010000001.1, read on the forward strand.
ACCAAAATTGTCAATAATAATGTTACAAACCACCTCATAATGCAACAAAGCTCTGTGGAGTTGAACAATATTGTAACACCTGATGAGTCTGAACAATGGCATCAGGCTTTCAACACACCGACAGCCGATCTATTACGGATCATATGCAGCAATGCAGCATTCACTATGCCTCCTCTCTTGCTCTCTGAAGGTTGCTGATTGATGTGAGCAGCCAGATTTTGAGTGGGTATCCCACTGTCACATAAGAGCTGAATGAATAAAAGATTACACCCGGTAAGCCAAATAGGCAGTAGGTGAAATCACATCACACTTTACCGCAGGCAAAGTGGTAGCCCCCCATCACACACAGCTTGAGCCAGCAGTCAGTTTCACACACTGACTTGCATTACATCGCAATAACTTTGGTCAAAAGCATTTATGCATCACAGATTAATTGCATACTGACAGAATTAAATGATTTCTGTTGAAGCGAATGCATTCTCTGTTGGTGATTTATTTATGTGAGTGCAGTTGATTGCAGTAATTATATATGAAAATCCTGTGATCAGTGCTAATCAGAGATTTTTTTTTCTTCTAAAAATAAACAATTAATGCAGCATTCTTTTTTTTTTACTTCCCGAGGCTACACCAAAGTCTTTTCCCCACTTCCCGTGGATAACATTATTTGTGTGCTGCATGAATGATGCTTTTATAGGTACCTAAATGCCTCAGTTATCATAAAAAATGTTCTACTGGTTAAACACAAAGAGGTGGTGGAAGAGACAGAAACAACTTTAATTATTTTACACTAAGCAAATGCAAAGCTAATTGTGACATTTAAAGGGTTTATGGGATTATTATTAGATAGTCCATTAGTATTTTCATTAAAGGAAATGGTTTTAAGCCAGTTATTAATATCAATATGCTATGTCTCAATGGGAAGTATCAGTTTCCTTTTGTCATTAATTGTAATTTTCCAGTGAGGTTTTTGTATTCCAGAGTTTGACAACAGCCAGAAACAGAAATACAAAAAAAAAAGAAAAGAAATGAAACAGACTAAATCCAGAAGAAATGTGGCACCATCTTAGGAACACTTGAACATAGTTTTTAGGTAGTTTGCTTGTAGGTTTCTTCATGTCTTGGAGACATTGCCACAGTTCTTCTAAATGTAATCTGTCTAATTCTTTTCTCTTTCTTCATAAAAAAAGCAATAACTTAAAACTTTTACTTTTGGCTAAAATACTAATTGCTCAAGGCTTTTATAGTTGATGTACATACATTATAAGACGGATTACATAACGATTTCTGTAATTGTTCAATAATAACAAAAACTTTGGTTTCTGTTTGTCAACATTAGTTTAGTAATGCAGCTGAATTAGTTAATGTGAACTGGTAATGAAAAAACCCTAAAGCTTTTAAAGTATTCTTAATTAACTAACACAGTATTAAAACTAATGTACAGTATTGTCCATGTCATGTTAATTATAAATATGTTAATCTTACTGAAAAGTGTAACCCAAACAATGACCATTTTTCAACTGCTTACACAAAATCTTTAATTGTCACTCTTTTTTTGAAACCTGCTCAAACACCAGAAGCACTACACTAATTCTCAGCTTTGACTCAGGTTTTATTTTCATACTAAACATTATGCAAAACACAACACGCATTTTTCTATAGCCCACAAACAAATAATCTAAAAGTCAAAGGTGTTTTATTAAACAAATTAATTAAAAAAATTATAAATAATTAAAAAAATATTACTTATTCTGTGTGCTTTGCAAGTTTATACATTAAACACCAGACCCACTTACTACACATATACATTTGTATGTATTTTTCCCGTCTGCAAATACATCTAAATACTTTTGCCTAAAGATGAGAGCTGTTGAGGTTCCAAACTAGTACCTTAGTTGTTCTTTTAAGTTTTCCAGTATGTAAGACTTTCGTGCACAATCACTGATTGCTATCAGATTTCTCCCCTTCTCTATCTCTCTCTCTCTAAGCGTTCTCATCTGCTTCATCTCTCTCTTCTATGTACTTTTAACTGATCACTGCAGAGAAAACCTAAAAGGACAGAAATGGCGAGCCAGTGATTTGTACAATCAGAGCAGAGCCACATCGCCCCCATCTGGCCATATGACTAAATGTTTCGTCACCTCACAATGGCTCCCTCATGGCCAGAGGGATTTCTATGTTTAGCAGTGGTGGTTATGAGAGGCCTAATTATGCGTGGCCACCCCCTTTCACGGCTGCCCCTCTCATACAGCCAGAGTGAGCAAATACTGTCAGAAACAGCTGTGAGGGGCGAGAGACTTGAGAGATAGAGAGAGGGAGTGAAAGCCAAGAGCAAGAAAGCCCAAGACATCATGTGATAACATTAGAGGCAAGAAGGAGAGAATGTAATAACAGAGAAGACTGCCTGAGACAGAACAAAAATAGACCATAAAGGGAAGAAGAGTTCAACAGAATTTACCCTGTTGTGAGGGACAGAAATAAGAAATGGTTTATGTTGGTTAAGTGCTGGTCTAGCTGGTCCTTAGCAACAAAACTCTGGTTGAGCAATTACATCTTGATGGTTTTGTTTTATTTTCACTGAAGAGACATTATAGATCAAGATGGTCAGCAAGAGCACCCAGAAAGCAAGATACAGTGTCCTCCAAAAGTTGCTCTATAGGCTAAGTATGGCTTTGGACAACATCCTGTAAATTGAAATTATTTTGCAAGACTTGCATCCACCAGCCGCCAGAACAACTGAGAAACTGAACAGCAGCACCCAAGCAACCACCATTCAACTTCAAACCTTCAGACTACTTTAAACTTAAAACTGCCTCAAACAAGCTTTCAAACTTCTTCAAAATGAAAACCTTCCAACTTCAAGCTTTTAAAAGTACTTCAAACTTGCTGGCTAGGTTTTCGACATCAAGTCGACACCAAAGTTTGTTTTGATAAACAAATTCCTTGTTACAGTTTAATTATGCAACAAAGTACTGAGTAATATCCCCCCCCCCTCTCTTTCTTACTCTCTCTCTCTCTATATATATATATATCAACCAAGCATTTTAGCTTTATAAATGAAAGCCAATTAAAAAATGTATTAAATGGTTAATTCATTTAACGTTAGTGGTTAGGAGAAGGGTTAGTGAATGTAAATATGCCTACTTTTTTTATTACTATAGTAAGTATGTGCAACAACAACACTGTCTAATCAAGTGATCCTGTTTTTGTTTCGAAAATGGTTCCACTGAACACCCTAAACCAGCTAGACACCTTGCTTGGCCAGACATTTACATTTAAAGACCAGCAAACCAACTTAAATAAGTTATTTTGTAAAATGGTGATGCCAGACCTATTTCACAATATCTAAACTCTAATAAGCAATCAGTCAGTGAATCTATAAAGGTGTGCTGAGTCTGACCTAGTAATGCTCCAAAAAGAAACCTGTGTCATTTTATCCCAATGATCATTACACAGCTGCCAACTGAAAATGACTGTGACATTTATGTATTGCAATTATTATGAATCTGGTTTTCAGTGATAATTGCAAGTTACCTTAATGTATTTATATCAGGATTTATGCTTTGTCCAAACCCCAAACATATCAGCTGCTTTTTTCAGCAGAAGACCAATGGAAATGGAGGGGTTTCTCTTACATAAAAGATCTTTTCTATGAAAAAACAGCTCAATGTACCTCAATACATCCTCTTAGAAGCTCAGAGGCTCCATCAATATCCGTGTGTGAGAGCAGGTTTCTTACATCTTTTTTTTTTTTTAAGGCGAACAGAGCATTAGCTTGGTCAGTGAGACATCTATCAAGTTGTTATTGTCTTTATTGTGACAGTAGGAGCAAGGCTTGGGAAGATCGCAATGCGGTATTTCACCGGCTCTTCATATCTCTTCCTCAGCTCCCCTTCAGTCTTTCTCAGTTTCCACAGTTCGAACGCTCATGGATTAGTGGTGTTCTCAGAAACCGTGGATATGTCTATCTGCTCACTGACATCAGATGTTTTTTCTGCCCTGGATAAGTTTACCAGTGGGGGAAAAAAAACAGAGGGATGGGGCAAGCAAAATGATCACATAATTACGCCAAAGCAGCCTCTCTGAAGAGCAATCGATGCTGTCTATTTGTGCTTTTAGAAAATGTAACGCAGCGGATAGGGAAAACTTATAGCTAGAGAGATCTCAACACTGATGGTTCTCTCTCCTAAATGGAGGGCTCATTACTTTGAATGGAACCAGGGTTGTTTTCCTACAAAAATGTGGCTCTTGAGAAAGCTTCTTATTTCGGATAATGTAAGCTTTTACCAAACAATTGAGGTAAATGTACTTTTTTTCCTCAGTATTCACTTTCATAATATAGATTGACATGATTACAGATGTATAATAAATCCAAACAGGTATATGGCCTCTCTTCTTTTTCCTGGAAACAAAACTGGTTAGCTGGTTATTTAACTGCACAGTAATCAATAATTTCATCTTATGGTTTTAGTACATATTATTTGTCAAAATTTAATACTCATAAGCACAAGCCATTTTGGTTCAGTACTCAAATGTTTCTGCATCTGTGCGCACAAGGATCACACACATAAATGTTTTATTCCTGTTATGATTATTAAAAAGTGAATTAACACATACATTTAAGCAATTATGCATGCTCAGCTGATGAAGCTTAGTATTTGTTATACATACACATAGACATTTGATAAGAAGATTTGTATATATGCCACGCCTAGCACTCCAGCTTTCTATCTGTGTTTTGTGTCTGTTTTCTTACTTGGACTCCATTCCCCAGAATGCAACTCTTCTTCACAGCTGTTCCAAATTAGGTTCAATGATTCAATTAGCTTGACCTGCATATATACCAGTCTGTTTGTCTGTCTGTCACGGATCACTGTTTCAGTGTATTGCCGTCTCTAGTGTTCGTGTTCGTGTTCGTGTTCGTGTTCGTGTTCGTGTTCGTGTTCGTGTTCGTGTTCGTGTTCGTGTTCGTCTCTCCCCAAGGATCCTCATTAACGCTATTTGACCTTTGCCTTGTTCTCTACTCTGCCTCTGTTTATGTCTTCTCTAAAGATGTCTGCCGGCGCTTGATTATCCTGACCCTGAGCTTTCAATAAATCTGTTTGCATATGAACTCCCTACTTCTCCCGAACTCGTTTGTAACAATATGAGAGCATGCATTAGTGTTTTTTTACTAATATATATGTACATTTTGGAACACAAGGTAAAACATTTCCATATCTGAAGAATGTAAGGCATGATGTAAGACACATGCAACGCTTTCTTTTTTCACTGCTTTCTCTGCTTATTATCTACATACATTCACAGAATGCCTTTGGTGATGTTTTTATGATGTTGATTATTTTTTATTGCTATAGTATTATCCTTGTTCTGTGCAATCCTGATTGAGGTTGTTACGTAATGACATAAATCAAGCATAGCATTAGTTCTGGAAGGTCACGTGAGTCAAGCTTGACTCTTACCTGATCCACAACTCCTTTCAAAGCATTCCTATTTAAAGTAATAGTTCCCCCAAAATATAATATTTTATCATTAATTACTTACCTCCATGTCATTCCAAACCCATAAGTAAACTACCACATTCAAGGCCGAGAAATGTAGTAAAGACATTGTTAAAAAAAAATCAGTGTGACCTTAATTTTTGGAAGACATGAGAATACTTTTTGTGTACAAAGAAAACAGAAATAATGTCTTTATCCAACAATTTCTTCTCTTTCTTGTTAGACATGCCTTCACAAGAGTACCACAACGCATGCGAAGCCCATCCAGGTACTAAATCAGAATGACAGCTCTTGCATCAGCAGATCCATACGCTTACAACATGGGACTTTTTTTGAATGCACAGTGAAGACTGACATGGAAGAGAATAGTTGTTATATTATTGTGCACATTTTTGGAGATTTATTTTAGGTGTTAAAGTCTTAAAGAATATATATTTGCTGTATAAACCATCTCAATATATTTTTACAGCTCCTCTCTCAGAAACCAAAACAGGGGTGCATTTCCCGAACAATGATATAACTTGCTGATAAACCACCATAGTACAATGCATTGTTTTGGAAACAAACTAGCTACACACGACTGTTTCCTTGAACACATTCGCATCTCTGTCATTTAAACCAGTTCACCAGTTCAGCAACATAGGGCCATTGTTAAAGATGTCACACGCATGTGGTGGAGGAATAACATCTGCTATTTAACTGATTAGATCTCCAAGATACTGCTGTATTGAACATGACACGTTTTGACTAATTTATTATTTTCATTCACTGTCATTTTGCTTCTAACCTCAGGTCCAAAGCTGTAGTTTCAACCACGTACGTTTGTGACGTAGATTGCAAAAACATAAATACTAAACAAAACAGAGCAAGCTTCCCCTTCCCTCAGTGTTTCTGTAACTGCCGTTTTCCAAAAAATAATACAGTATTTAGCTAACCCACACGCTGTACAATCAACTCTGTCTATTATGTGCACGCCATTAAACCCCACCTCTTCTTGCCGATTGGTTGGCCATAGTTTGTTATTACTTTGGTGCACATCCTGTGCCCCTATTCTGTGTTTTGGTACTGCAGCCTCTGTGTTGTCTTTCAAGACCAGGTTTTCCCCCCAATATATTCAGAGGGCAGACAGCAAGACGATCAAGGGGTGATGCATACTGTTTGAGATAAAAATGAAATTGAGCTAAAATCCTGCAACATCTCACAGGGCACCTTTAAACTATCCTTTTGGGAGACACAGAATCTTTGAACTGTGATGGTAATGACGAAACTAATGGCGACCATAGTAGGCTAAACATGTTTTTGGGAAACGTACCCCAGGTCTATTTTGGTCTGTCTAATTAATATTCATGTGCCCCTTTTCTGATTGGCCTGTTTTTTTGGAGTGACTTACAACTAGGCCAATCGAATGTAACAACTCCACACATTATGTCATAGCGATAGCTAAATACAAAACAAAGGGAAGACCAAAGTGACCCATTCAAACTCGCGCTTTCTTTATTTGTGTTCCAAAGATGAACTACGGTCTTACTGGTTTTTAAACAACTTGAGCATGAGTAATAAATGATAGAATTTACATTTTAGGAAGTATTCCTGTAATTCTTTAGCAGCTGTATTGCTTGCTCAGGAGCAAATTACGCTTCGCTATTCACAACTTTCTGATATTAGCTTTCCGATATCCCTTGTTTCCCAAATAAAACTCCTTTACTCTCAATTATGTTGTAACATTAAAATGTCAATAAGAGAAATTTGCTACATTTGGTTCTGTTCTATTTATGCTAAGGGGGTTATTGCTGCTTGTCCTGCTCATTTATGACAACTGCAGGGATGGGCAGGGAGTTTTTAACCAGAACAGAATTAGTTAGCAATTGCAAAACATGCTCTAATATTGATTGATTAATGAAATTCTGTTGTTTTAAATTATTTTAAGGTTGGATAAAGTTGTAGTCAGCTGCACAAAAATAAATAATGCATATCTAATACAGCTGTTTGTTCCTAAGTAATATCTCCATTTCACTCTAGTTTTGCTTTCTCTTCTCAAGGATGTTTAAGATATCCCCATTATTTAACAATAAAGGAATTTTAGCCATTTTAGCTTATGGCTTCATGGATGTTACAGTAGATCATCTTCATTTTGTTTAATGTCATAAACATTGTGACTTCTGTGACTGTAAATTTGTGGAAGGCTGATCTGAGTTATTTTAAAGGTCAACACTGAAACAAAAATTGTGTAAATGTACATTTAGCTTGAGAAGACATCACCTTTTGTAATGTTACATTACCTTATTTAATTGTTTATGCTTTTTTCTAAAGCAAACTAAAGGATTTCATTTAATTCATTTCAAGATGATTCCTTGGTGTTTTGTTTACATTTGACTGTGATGTATGATAGACTGGAACGCTTTTGAGGATGGATTTAGAGAAATACAGCTCACACATTCGCACCGCCTACACTTTCTGGAATGCAGCATAAGCAGTGTGGCTTCTTCTTTTCATGATGTAATGTGGTCAGGAAAACATTTACAATCATTTTTCATCATTTATTCAGTATGATGTTTTTTGAAGTAATTCAGAAATATAAATTCCACTCTTTCTCACCTCTTTTATAACTAAAGCAAAAGCACTTGAACCCAGTTCAAGTATTAGTTAACTCCCCTATACACATATGTATATGTGTGTGTATATATTAACAACTTAACATGCTTTTATAAAGAAGAAAAAAACTGCTCTTACTCATACAGAATGTAAGAAAAATGAGTAAAATGACATTTTGATCTCATCCATAGGCTGCAGAATTTACTACTCCTTACCTTCTTGTTAATCCAGAACATTCATATTTTTTTCCTTCCCGAAGACACGGATGTCAGGTTCATCATTGTGTGTTGCTTGATTGATACTGCTTAATTAGAGTAATTACAGCTAAATGAATGAAAGGAGATATAATGGGTTTTTTCCCCCTTCTTTTTCTTATTTTTCTTCTTGTTAGCATTAACACACACTCCAAAGATCTGGACAGTGTTTGGTTTTTCCCAAATGCTTTAGAAATTGTATTAAAGTATAGACACAAAACAAGTTATTTTGTTTGTTTGTTTTGTTTTTTGTTGTTTTTGTTTTGTTTTTATGAGTGCAGTTCCTTTTTGCAAAATAGACTGAATTGAACAGTTGAATTGTTGGCTCCACTGCTGCCAATTATTCTGAGTGAAACTTTTTTAGTTTTAGATAATCAATAAAGATTAATTAGTGGTGGAGATGCTATGCAACCATGGTTTACTTAATTTATGGCTTGAATGAACGTATTTAGGTTTCAGACTCATAAAAGGTTTTGTCTACTTCAGAAGATTATGATGACAATAAAACAAACAGTGAAAGGACTCAACTAAACTAGTTCCCAAATTAGTTTTTATTTCATACATAATGAAATGTGCCAAAGCATGTCGCAAGACACAACAATCGTATTTTTGTAGCAAGGTGCATCTGTGATCTGCATAAGCGTGTGCCAATATTTACACTAGAATAAAACTGTTTTATTAGCCTATATGTATTAAATTTAAATTTAAGTAATTGATTTAATAATGATTTAAATAATAACAATAGGCTACATGAAAGTCCAGTTACTTTACAGAAATCTCTGTTGACCATAAAATCTCCATCACTATAAAATCTCTGTTGAATTTCATGTACTTCATGATCTGTTGTTCATTTTAATTCACAGCTGATGCTTGTTACACTTATGGTTCATATCTCTCTAACATCATTTATCACTCGCTGCCTGACCTCGGAGTGCCTTTGAGTTCTTCAATGTTCTTTCATGATGTTGCAGGAAAGCTGTCGCTTATCTGCAGGGTTGAAAAGTTATGGAGCATAAAGTCCTCTGTCTGAAATTGATAAAGCCTGGAGGACTGTGTTTCCCATCAGGGCATAAAGCTTATCGGCACAACCAGCCTGGAGTGATGGCCTGCAATGCTGTGCTCTGAGGACCAAGACCAACCCAGGAAGCTAGTCAAGGGGACATTCTCTCAGGACACTCTTTTCGTTGATGTGACTGAACTGGAGGCTTTTCTTTATTAAATGTAGGAATCCAGCGGTGGTTTAGGAAGTTTTCAAAAGAGATTACTTTCTAAGGGGCAAAACATGTTGCTTCTCTAGAGTTAGCACTTACATTAAAGGGCGGTTGAAGTTGGACTATGAGGTAGAGGGCTGCATTGGGATTGGGTCTCACAGGAGTGGGTGGTTTTATATTTGCTGCAGGCAGGAGAAGGCGGTCAAAAAAAATATATAGCGCATGTCTTGGGAATTATAAAAAGAATGATGTTGAGTTGAAGTTTCTTACAAAACCAAAGCAAGGCAAGTGCTATGACTTCCAGTTGTTATTGAACAAAAAAATGGAAAAGAATTTTAGTTAAGTCAAGTCACTTTTATTTATATAGCACTTTTAACAATACAGATTGTAGCAAAGCACTGAACATTATCAAAAAGAACAACAGAGTAATGGTAATGTATTATGAC
>JAUCMT010000001.1:25303709-25317127 GCA_032357475.1 Enteromius thamalakanensis
ATAGATAGATAGATAGATAGATAGATAGATAGATAGATAGATAGATAGATAGATAGATAGATAGATAGATAGACTACTCTGCTCCAAAGGATAGGCCTTCTGCATGCATGTTTTTAATTATTTATGAACCATGAGGCATAAGGAGGACTGTACCTATCCACTTTCAAACTCTATATTGTATAATTTTGAAGTATTACTTGGATACATTCTCCTAGATACTAGATACCTAGATACTACCTATCAAATGTGCAAATGTGTAAATGTGCTTTAAAAAAGTTAAATGTTAAAAATGTTATTTATAAACAGCCTACATCTTAGTAAAATTATATTTAAAAATAGCCTACATCTTGTCTGAAATGTGAAAAATTGTCCTGTTAGAAGACTCATGCTACAACGTGTCCTCCTCCCCCGAAATATTATCCAGTACCCAAGGCGTGGTGATGTCTACGTTGAGTCTACATGTGCTACAAACCACAGGGAAAATACGTGCAGTCAAGCTGTCAGTCAGGAAAGGCTCCGCCTTTTCAGACGTTCGATTGGATATTGCAGATCGCGCGCTGCACATGATTGGTCAACGCCGCTGTCTGTCAGTTTTCAAGCGTTTCTCTGCTTCCTTGCCGCTGAGCGATGTTTTGAAGGGGAAATGGGTTCAGATTTCTTTGATGGGGACGGAAGGGGGAAGTAAATAATTGAAATGTCTGTAATATCTGGCAATATACATTAAGCGACTATCAACCAACGTCCATGCCGTTTCCTTGCTCCTGAAAAAATTCGACTGGATAGCCTCCTGAATTCGTAAGACTGAAGTTTGAATCCTGTCCACTCCTGTCTTTGTTAACGTACAGTAGTCGTACAGGGGACGTCCGTAATAAAGTATAGAATAAATGACAGTACCATAGACATGAATAGCGTAAAATTTAAATGACTTTATGTTTACTAGTCTTTACTGTTCTATTAAATGTATGGCTACCAGGCGATGGAAAGCAGAGGGTCACAATCTGGTTTGTGCGAACAAAGGATATGTTAACTTGACAGAAACGGATCAATGTGTATATTATCAATAGCGCGTTTTCCAAAAGCGGAAATACTGGACTTGATATCTAGAAGTGGCCATTAATGTGGCTAGAATTAGAAAATCACACGGAAGAAGATGGCAGCAACTAAAGGCAAAGCTGGACTAAATAATGAAAGCAGTTCTGGTCGGGATAGCGGCAGAACAGACGCAGGAAGTCCCACGTTAACCGCAGGGGCCGCATCCCTGACCACCAGCAGGACCTACACGCTAGATGACCTGGACACCATTGCCACTGTTGGTAAGTTAGCCCATAGGAATCAAATTAAAACACGTTTTAGTCAACATATATTTCCTAAAATGTTTTCATAATATTAATTAAAATGTTAACACCCATGATTGACCAAGTGGCTTTTTACTATGGCATTTCAAGGTTTAGTTTTTGATCCTAAGCTTACCATTTAGAGACTAGCCAGCTATACAAAGAGATAAGCTAGAGCTGTATAGCAGCATATTAAGTTGCAATGGTATTCCCTCGATATGACTGCAGTAATGGGCTGTCAAGTACACCTGCACGCTTGCTTTACCAGAGCAAGACCTAGGCTAAATATAGTTCAAAGTTATGCTGTATTGCTTGTTACCAGTAGAATTAAGTCACACTTAAGCTTATTTTAAAATTATTTGAGAAAATTAACATTTCAACTGACATTTTTAAAGTGAGGTTCAGGTGGGAAGTAGTCGAAAGTAGTAGGTAGTAAAGGTAAACATCATGAACAATCTGCTGAGCAAACTATGACATTCATCAGGATTTCTCCATCCATATATCTTTTGAAAGGGTGAATTGCATTAACTTTTCACAAATGAATAACTGAACAATAAACATACATTAAGGTCTAATTTTCATAACACCACACTAGTTTATTGAAATAGTTTTCATTGATAACGATTGCACATTACAACTCTATGATGAGCATGTTTTTCTGTTTTTATGATTTCTTTAAGTTCAAATTGATTTTTGCACAAATATCAGCATGATACAGTTGTGCTGATATTTTAATGAAGAAAAGAGCTTAACCGAAGCCTAAAGCAAGGAAATGAATACTGTATAGCCTATTAATGAACAACACATGAAATTAAAAGGTGGCACTGCAGTGAATGCATTTATAACTTTACTTTAACGGTACATTTTCTACTCATCAAAACATTTTGTATCATGGCTTCCACAAAATTGTTAAGCAGCACAAGTATTTTCAACACTGATAATAATGTTTCTTGAGCAGCCTGCATATTAGAATGCTTTAAGGATCACGTGACACTGAGGACTGTACTGACAATTACATTATAACGACATTTTATAATATATCAAATTAGAAAGAAGTTATTCTAAATTGTAATAATATTTCACAGCAGTACTATTTTGGCGTCCTTTTAAAAAACTCCACCCACTCAGCAGCACCTAACCCTTTTTCAAAATCCCACCCATAATGTGGGATAATTTTCCCTTCTCCTTTTTTTTTAGATCAGAATTGCTAATGACAAATTTTTGTTGTTGTAATTGACTATTTCTAATCTATGCTTGTTCTTCTCTTGTCTTTTAAACGTAAGCCAATAAGAAAATTCAATATCATGTATTTTTGTTCTTCCTCTTTCTTGTGCCCCTGAAGACCTCACTATCTTCACTCACACCTCTAACACATTTTAATTAGTTTCATTACACACCTTCTCTTCTAATCCCACATTCGGCGGTGAAGTGTAATTTAAATACATACGTGCCATGCAAACAGATGGAACAAGGCCATCTGACAAAGAGTGAATCTCATGTGACTGAATTGTGTCTGTTAACTAGTTTCTAAACAAGCCCATCTATTTATATTGAACTACATGGCAACAACATGTTACCTCTTTTCTGAGCACCAAGTGCTTCCTGGTTCTCATTAGCACCATGTGATTTCAGGCAAAAGCTGACAGGTTTATTATTACTCAAGCCAACAAACATCATGACTAAGAGGACAATCTACATTATTCTAGTCTGCACTAGCTCCACCAGTGATGTTTAGCCATATATGACACGTACATCTGATCAACACAGCTAATATTAGGCTAGTCCTGCCATTCTTTTTGAGGCCTCCTGTCTAAGTTATTAGTAGTTGTGGTGATATCTACTTTTAGCTGGACTCTAAGAAACCGAAAGGTTAGCTCATTGTTTAAGGGCCTCGGGGTGAGGAGGAGAGCAGTTCATGTCTGGGAAAAAAATAAAACAGGTCAGGTCGAAATGTGTACACCGGCATTTTGCACATGTGTCAGCTTGTTTTGGTTTTACTGGAATTAGTTGTTGTCACACTGCATTTTGATGATGCTTGATTAAGATTTCCCTTATTCCTTTTACTCTTAAAAGCAGTGTATGTTACATGTACTGTGCATTTTTACATATCTAACATCTATGTGCACACACATGACATCACTGTTTTCAAAGATTCCCATATTGTGTGTAGCGTGGCTATACGATAATGATAACGGTGGTGTTTTCAAAATTTAGCACTTTTTTTTTTTAAAAAGCCTTTTCAGTCCCCAGAACGCCATCATGAAACACATAGGCTAAAAAGTTTCCCATTTTGGGCTGAAAACATTGTCGTATAAACGGACCCTAAATCTCAATGTTTTTCACAAATTTCTGTTACAAATTTTGCAACATGCTTTATGTCATACTTTAATTACATACATTAATTACACCTCACATTTACCTTTATATTTGTATATTTTATTCTAAAGCATTTACTGTCTTCCATACTGTGAACTGTAAATAGTATGTGCAGCTGTGTACCTCGACCTTGTGAGGTTTCAGTTTCTTGAGAATAAGCTTGTCATGCTGGATTCCTGTTGGAAGCTTGGCAAGCCAATGCTGCTAGCAACAGTGAGGGTTAGCAGGTTCTGTACGGCACCAAACTGAAGCCTTTCTTGCTTTTAGTTTTACACTGTAAAACAGAAGGTGTGAGACAAGTAAATTCATCTTTTTTTAAGTAGGCTATACACCACATATACATATACATAACTTAGAACATATATACTGCATATATATATATTGAATCAGCCTGATATTTATAGTTTGGCTATGCTTTCATCAAACATAAATAAACTCAAAAACGGTAATGGATCCAAGTTCAAATAGTGTGTATTTTAGAGATATCGATCCTTATTAGTTTGTCTAACCCCTCCATTATCAGTGTGTGTTTGTTGAGCAAACTGAAAAGGTTATATATGGTTACTTTTACGCCAAAAAAAGTTCATACTCATTGACATGACATTAAAGAAAATTAATCGAAGAGGACACTACTAATAGTAATGTTGCAACTTGCACAACACAGCTGTTACAACAAAATATGTTTTAGGGTGGAAAAGATTCCTCAAGTAACTCGATTACAAAAAATTATCAAGGCAAAATCCTCTGCCTCAAAGCCTCTATTAATTAATTTTAAAGTTCATGTCATGTTTTTTTCGCAATGATTTGTGCATTACAGTGACAATTCACTTACGCTTACGTCACCCACGAAGCTGACGGTGACGGCGGTGTTTTGATTTTAGGGTGCGCTTAGGGCTTTGAGGGCAGCCTGATTAGCGCAGGCTGCGTAATGCAAGGGAGCAATAACAATGGAGATGAGCGAAGAGACAGATTTCGAACAGGTGAATTCAGTGTAGTGTTAAATCAATGCGATTGTTAATCGAGATGGGGGCTGTTAAATAATGTACATTTATTATGAAAGGGATAAACCAGAATGCTCAGGGCAGTACTGCACAATGCATGTGGAGGGGCTATTACTGTGCATTCTCACCGCTGGTGAGAGCATCAAAGTGGCCCGAAGTCATTCATTTTAAATATAAGCTGGTGGCGTGGCATGTCATGGACGACGAAAGCGTAGAGGAGAGTTGAAATCAGTTTAATTTAAACCAATCAGAATGCAGAAGTACACCGCTTGGCAGGGCGGCGGTGTGAATGCACGGTTACACTATACCGGGATATTTATCAGCTTATACCATGGCTACTTATGAAAGGAATGAGTTTACTGTCAAAAACGTTGTGCATGGCTTTTACGATTAAACATACATAATACTTTTTTAATACCATGTCTTGGATGAATACTTGATACTTTAGTTTGAATACTGAACATTGAATAAATTGTTCTAATCATTTCCCTAAGTCTAATTTGCTTAATACAACAGGTGTGGTCATTTTAGTTTGATTGCAATGAATAGGGTTTAAAAATGTGCAGCCATGAACTTACTGTATGATAATAATATTAAAAACAAACCAATTAGTTGTTTATTTTAAGAGACCTGTCTTATCCTACTCGATTACTAAAATATTCGATAGCCCTAATATGTATTCTGATTACAAATAGTTATTCCATCATGAATCCCAATACTTTGACAAAAACATATTAATAAAGTTCATCATCACTAATCAAACAGCACCCAGGACCATCACCACCAAACTTAATATTTATAATAATACAAATATTTTTAATATTTGCATTTGTTAGTTAGTCTAGCTTTAATGTTGCCTGAAAAAATGTGAGTTTGATCTTTTCTAGATGGTGTTTTATTTAAAAGAATAGTTCACCCAAAAATGGACACTGCCTCATATTTTACTCACCACGAAGCCATCCTAGATGTTTATGACTTTCTTCTTTCAGATAAACATAGTATGAGTTTTTTAATTTCTTTACTTATTTATTTTAATCCTGGCTCTTCCAAGCTTGGTGAAGCGGGTGGATAGTGGCCATTATTTTGAAGCTTTGTCTGTGACGTAAAAACTAACCTATACACCTTCAGGGAGTTATCTCATGTCCTCTGAAGCAGATTGATGTTTTTTTGTTAGAAAAGTATTTCTAGTTTAAAAATTTGTAATGTGAATAACACCAAGTTCCAGCTTCTTTTTTTTTTTTTACTGAGGTTGCATCATACAGACCAAGAAGTCTGATCTCGGTGCTCAGTCAGTCAGGACTTGCGCATATATATTTTATTTATGGAGCTTCAAAATAATGGCCACTATTACAAAGCTTGAAGAGACAGGATACATTTTTTTAAAACTCGGACTCGTCTGAAAAATAAAAGTCATATACACCTATGATGGCTTTGGGGTGAGTAAAATATGGGGTAATTTTCATTTTTGCGTGAACTATTCCTTGAAGAGTTTAATTGAGGTATCTTTGTCATCATACATACTCTGATTACACCACACATCCTTGATTGCCAGTTTTTTTGGGCCAGATACGTAAGTGCTATTTCCAAGAAACAATGATCTTTTGTAATATCAGTGATTTACAGTACAAGGAAATTGCTTTGTGGTCTAGGGGTAAATGTTTCTCATAGCATTCTGTAGAGCGATCTCCTGTATAAAAATGGATCTGAAGTGTATACTATAGCATTAGGCCCAGCATAAATAATCCAATTTGCAGAGCTTTGGATGGTAGAGATTTATGGCCTATGACGAATGATTTAAGCTTCTATCCGAATGCTTTTATCATTAAATTGTCATTAGAATAATGAGGAAATAATTGTCAAAACTCACTTTTTTCTTAGGTTTTGCTCAGATTTGATTCATGACAGAAGAGAGACTGAATGTGGATAATACAGCACAAGTTTTTCTTTTTTTGTTAACTAAGGGCAAGTGCAGCTAAAATATTTTTAGGCATTTGATATCACAGCAAGGCTAAGTGAAGGTTATCCCTTCCCAGCAGTATAAAGACAGATGCAATGGCAGAATATTACTAAACACAGGTTTCCTAGTAAAAGGCTGAAAATGTGCTTTCCTGAGACATGCTTTTTTAAAAGATATGTTACAGTCTTAAAAAAAGGCCAGTTTTAGAAAATAGCTTAACAAGAAGTTGAGTTTTATTAGAGATACAAAAAGTGCATTAAATTTCTTGCTAAAGATAACACAATAAAGTAAAAAGCCTTAATTCCATTCTGGTACACATTAAAAGAAAACTTCTTTTGTGATGACAAAAAAACAAAACAAAACAAAAAAACATTTAAAACACCACAGAGATCATCTTCATAACCATAAAAATACAGTAATAAAAGTGCGTCAAATTTAACCCAGCCTATCAAAAAGCATTCTCTTCACTCTCTAACTAAAGCCCATAATCCGTCATAACCTTAATGTCCATAACCTTTGCACCAGAATATGCAAATGCTCTTTGACCATACAAAGTCTTAAACGTAAATAAATTAATGCTTGGTCTAGTAAAAAGACCATTTCTTAATTTAACCTGAGAAAAAAAAAAAATTAAATAAACTGGCACGCTGTTATTGTACATAGCAGTGAAATAAGTCCCATCGGAGCGTATACTACACTTGTGCCCCTATCAGCAAGCAGGACATTAGCACATTAAGGTTTGGTGGAGCTCAGGTTGTAGAGTGATGTGTTAGGGTGTACTCACACTAGGCATGGTTGCCGTAAACCGGGCGAGAGTACGATTGTTCCCCCTCCCCAATCCCCTCTGGCCTGCACTCACATATGATTTCTGCAAGTATGCCAGAGCACGCTTACGTCATTATGGAAAGGCGGTTTCAGGATAAACAGAAAGAGCGGCACTCTAGCTGAACGCAATGGAGTCCATCGCTCTGTTTACTTTGTGGATAGTAATTTTGAGTCGTTTGGTCCGCGGTGGTCCACAGCCCTCTTACAGCTTATTGTTAAATAAACAATGCACCTCTGCCGTAGACCGAAGCGAGCCTTCTTTTTCGCTATGTTTCTTTTGGAGTGTTGCAAAAACGTGACGTCGCACACCCTGTTCCGTGCTCCAATCTGAGTCCAACTGCACCGTGATCTGGCACACCTCTTCCAAGCGGGCCAGGGACGGCTAAATGTACTGCGCCCGGGCACGTTTCGGAGCACTCACACTAGTCAAACGAACCGCGCTTTGGTAGTCAAACGCATTCGGGCACGATTCAAACTGCCTAGTGTGAGTAAACCCTTAGAAGACAAAACGTGATCATGCGATCAGGGGATTCTTGTGCTAGTGAATCCCTATGAAACGTGATTTTGCTGCCTTTTTGTAATGGGTAGGTTTAGAGGTGGGTTAGTGTGGTTATTCATACAAATTACACCTACTAAAATACGTTTTAATCACGCGAGATCGATGTGGAAAGTCCACATACTGTATTTAAACAAAACACGCATTTTGATTGATAATGACAGTCGTCATTTCATGATGACAGATGCAATAAAACACTGCATTATTTTTACGCCCGCTAGAGGGCGCATACCTTTAAAACGTAAATATAGGTCGTAATACACTACTTTAAAAAAAAAACATTATTCATAATTTTACCCTTAGAAAGTATCTTTTTCACTCTTATTTTCTGCACTCTCCCTTTTAGATATAAAGCTAAGCAAGATTTTACTGTACATGAAAAGCCCAAATAACTTACTGTATCTAATAATATTAAATGGTAAACAGTATCAGAAGCTTTCTGTAGATCCAGCAGAATCATTCCACACTAAAGATACCATTAATGACTCAATTAAAGTATTCATCAATGATTCAAAATTATTTTCCACAATAGATCTGCGCCATTACAGCTCGTTCCTGTTAAAACCATCTGTTTTGATTCTAATTCTCATGTCTATCATGCTGAAATCATGCGCTTTCAACCGTATTAGTTAAACTTCTGATATATATGGTTTTCTGAGCACACACATCTAAAGGACATGGACAGAAAGTGACTGCCAAAGGTATGTGAGTACTATGTTCTCATTCACACACTAGTTTTACATTAAACACACACACACACACACACGAATTACAAAAACAGTCAGTTAAATATGTCTGTGAAGGTAAACTATATGTAAATAAATGAAAATAAAACGTGTGTATATAAGTTAGAGTAAATAAATCAATAAATCCACAGCTCTCTTGTCTCCTCTGAAGCTCTGTTTTACACAAACTTTTTTGAACTGGTTGTCGTTGTCATTGTCACTTGTGAGATCAAAATGACCGTGCCTTGGGTGGAAACTTAACTGTAATATTATAAAGAAATCCGTTTGTAACGTCACAAGCCGAGATCAGAGGCTTAGAGAAAAAGGCTTACTAACAGAAAATCACTGGGTTAATGTTTTCACATTTCCTTGGTTGGTAGATGCTATGGGCAGGGGTGTAGCACCAACTTCTGGGCCCTATGCACAAGCAGTGGCCATGGGCCCCCATAAGCTCGAGGTTCACCACTACCTACAACTAACAGTACTACTATATGTATAACAAAAAAGCCGTATTACACAACCTTTCTAAATTTCTGTTATTTAGTTCTGTGTCAAAAAGTAGTCTCTTAAAAAGTATATTAATTAGGCTAACCAAACAGCTAAACTACAGTAAAAGGCAGAGCATGACTTAGTGTTGCTAAACACAGCTAAAATGATGTGCTTTCATTTTTAAACTACAGATGATCAGATGATGAGGGGTCTGCCATGCGTTTCAGAAGTTAGCTTTGCTACTAATATGACAGCCTATCCTCATGAACCTATCTGGCATTGGGCCTACAAAGTTAGACTATTATAGTCCAATAACAAATATTAATTTAGATTTTGAATTAGTATACTACTGAAATGGTGTAGGCTATGCAAACAAGGCATCATGTAATTTATAATTTTGTGTTATGCCGTTTTGTTATTAGCACTGATAATCGTGTTGGTATTGAAGTGTTTTGTAATCACAGCAGGAGTTCATTTGTAGACTATTTGCTTTCATATTTTGGGATTTCTTTCTTGGGAAAGAAGTCTATTAGCACTTGCTTTCCCTCATTTCTTTTTTTAATACCTTTCTTGCCTCTCTTTTCTTTTCTGAAAACCGCTTAGCTAAGAACCGTTTAGCTTTCTTAGACATCTTCCACAGCACAGTTATGCACAGCTGCCTGCCGCTTCAGGAGAATGAACGCTATTTCAAATGCGCCTAGTCAAAAAGCCCGGTGAAGGTGGACTAAACCATTTTGTGCAAGGGAAAGTGTGCCTTTACCTCAGACGCTATATGGTTTTGGACACCATTTAATACACCAATCAACTGATGCATTTACTCCAAAATTTGCCACTTGGGGCCCTTGTAATTTAGTCCCACTTTTCCCCCAACTACGACACCCCTGGCTACGGGGACTTAATGTTTGCACTTAAAACCTGGGAAATTTAGATTGGTCTGGAGCGTAGACTTGTAGATTTAATAGCCTGACTTCAGTGGTTTCCATCTTGTAATTGTATTTATTATTTATAATTAATGGAAACGTCTAGGTTACGAACGTAACCCACGTTACCTAAAGAAGGGAACGGAAACGTTACATATGGGAACTCGCCAGAGAGACCAAATGCCTTTGAGCTTTATACAAAAGGCCAATTATAAATAATTGGCGTGCACTTGATTGCGCTCAGGTGCACCTTGTCACTGTGTGAGTATAAGAGGGCACGAGCAGAGTGCACATGCAGGTTTTCACTAAAGAGCCGTAGCCGGCATCAGCACGACCTCTGAGTCGTGGCAGGAGAAAGTGTAACGTCTCCATTCCCTCCGTAAGGGAACATGAGTTACGTTCGTAACCTAGACGTTACCCTTTCAGTCGAATCACTTCAGCGTTACATATGGGAAACACCCATGGAACAGGCCATGACTCTGAGACCGCGTTATGGGAATACCCTCGTGCTGACAGGCTAGAAGTTTACGATTCTGCCAGCAGAGGGATCTGCACATAACCTTCCCAACCCTCTGTGGTCCGCTTTTTGTAAAGGGAGCCTACAGAGTTGCTGTTAGTGGTGCTGAAGCATAAGTTGGGGGGGGAGCACATGACTAAAACACAGGTCTCGCATGTGGAATAAAGAAATGCAATTTATCGATAAGATTATGAATATAATTGAAGGGAAACACAGCCTTCTGGCTGACTGTGGAGAATTTTGCCACACCTCTAGGCAAAGGAGAACCAGAGGAAGCACAGCCGGAGCTACTCCGGAGCTACTAGTCCGACTGCGGGGCAGGGAGGACTCAGGTTAAACACATTTAAGGGAACACTGAGGAATCAGACGGAGGAGCACTCGGGGGCAAGCTGGCCGGCCGAGGCAGGACGTGAGACATCGCCTCGGTCTGCTCAGTCTGCAGAAAGCAGGCTCAGCCATTGAAGTCGCTTGACCACCCACAAAAGCTGCCCCAGCGTGTGCTTGGCCCAGACACGCGAGGCAACGATCATGTCCGTCTGAAGAGGCGAGAAAACTTCCGCACCCGGAAACGCACGAACGGTTCGGCATTCCGGAGAACGCATCACCAACCGTGGGAAAATTGCTCTTTCTCCCGGTTGCCCAGGGAACACCTAACGTGGAAACTCCGTGCACTCAAAAAGGTCTTTTGCTCGCTGGATTTGCAAAATGACTGGCACATCCAGCCTTCCGCTGACAGCCGGCCAGATAAAACGCTGTCAAACGAGAGAGCAGGAAAGCAGGAACTCTTGAAAGCAGGACTCTTCCTCGTATCGGTTTCCAAACTCGCAGAGGCGGTCTCCTCAAATAGCTCAGAACGGCTTCGGCCCTGAAGCGAAAGTCTGCATGTGCACTCTGCTCGTGCCCTCTTATACTCACACAGTGATGAGGTGCACCTGAGCGCAATCAAGTGCACGCCAATATTCATTGGCCTTTTCTGTAAAGCTCAAAGGCATTTGGTCTCTCTGGTGAGTTCCCATATGTAACGTCGAAGTGATTCGACTGAAAGGGTAACTATGAAATCATAGATTTTTCTCTTTATAGCTAATTTCGAAGAAAAGTCCAGATAACTAAGTAAAGGTATTTAAATGGCTATTAAAATTGCCTTAACATTATAAGAATGTTATCCAGAAACCGGAATTGCTAGGTAGAGTAATTGTGCAATCTTTTTTTTTTTTTTTATATATTATACATTTTGGAGCCCAAATATATAGTATCCTTTGAAAGCTTACAATCTAAACTTTGGAAATACATGCATCAATATTATCTTTAAAATTAGAGTATTGTCACGTCTCCGTGAACTTAAACAACCATACGCCATTCTATTATGTCTCAGATGCATTAATCAGTGTTCAAGTGTTCAAACAACTAAGCCTGGTTCTCCCAAGGTTTTTTTCCCCATTCTTTCATGGACGGTGTTTTGGTTCTTTGCCTCTGGCTTGCTTCACGAGTTCACGAGCGCGCTTCTTCATAATCATGAAAAATAAGCGAATTGGGCGTGCTGTCCAAGGGGCGAGCCGGGAGAGCGGCGGACCTCGAATCCTGGTGGTTTGAACCCTTGCAAGGACAAGAGCTTGGTTTCCAGCTCGGTCCCCGCATGCCCCCCCAGAGGAAGCCACAAAGGAAGGAAGAAGAAAGTGGAGAAGGGTGGAGGAGGGATGCACAAAAGACGAGATGAGGAAGGAGAGTAAATGGGGTTATTTATAGTAGGTAGGAAAGATTTGATTGGACAGGTGTAACAAGGGGATTGATTAGATAATGTGATGCCAGCTGTGGTCAATTCGTCGAGCGCTTTTTCCCGAAACTTGTTATTTGCAAAACATCACTTAGTTGGGGACACCTGATTTCTAGTTATTATCGTCGTCTTGACTACAGAGACAGTCTCTGCATTTAAATATAAAGATTCATTTAAAGATAAATAAATTGTTTAATTCTCTTCTCTCACTTAAAAATGCTCAGTGCTTTGCTACAATCTGTATTGTTAAAAGCGATATAGAAATAAAAGTGACTTGACTTGACTTATTTTGCTGGATTAGGTCACTTATATGACTTATCTTATATGGTCCAGCAATTCTGTGAGAAACTTTGTACCGACAACACTGACGGAACTACATTTTGGATGAAAGCAAAACTTGAATTAAAGTACAACTTTAAACGATATCGGGGTTATGCAGCAATCAGAACTAAATTGATGTGCAAATCCAGTTAAGTTCCTGTATTGAAATTGAATTTGAAATAAAAAAAGCGTGAGATATGATTTCTGGATTAAAAGGAACTGAAATTTAAAGAAATTCACAACCGTGTTTAACTGTAAAAAGCATTTGCATTTTTTTTTTTTGTGAACTTGGACTTGTAACCCTAAGGTGGCAGGTTCTAGTCCCATGTCGGGCAGGGATTGCGGGTGGGGGGAGTGAAGAACCAGGGCCAGGTTTCTCGATAACGCAGACTATTCCTGCGTTAAGAAGACATATCTTACGTTAAGTGATAACTTCTCTAAGTGTACAGTATTTCTCAAACTGTCTCTTAGGAATGTTCTTAAGTCGCTGCCTCCTACGTCTGACGTTACAAGGCGCTGTCTACAGTGAAGGTCCTGAATTAGCTGACTGGCGCTTTCTATTGCACTAAATTCTTTTAATAGCGTTTATTTCGACATGGGTTAACTTATCAATAGCAAGCGATAAT
>JAUCMT010000001.1:25317227-25352235 GCA_032357475.1 Enteromius thamalakanensis
GAATCAAGCAAATGAAATTGATTTTTTATTTATTTATTTTTTTACTTCAGCAAAATAATGAATAAAGAATGCCCAGGAGGTGAATTCTTGACATTAGAGTTGCTAGCAAAATTCTCTACAAAACCCTTTTTGGTAAATTTATTTGAATTTTTTGAAGTTTGCAATCATAATGCCTGATGTGTTGAAATGACTTAATCATGGCAATGCCTATTCAACATGAAAAAATTATGTTAGGATGAAAAAAAAAAAATGCAATTGGTTGTGTACTTTTTTCTTTTTTATACAATTTGTAAACTGAATTTTTAATTTGAAAACTTTTGCTGTAAAGTTAATCTTTGCATATTTTATTTTATTGTAATTGCACATAATATAATATGATATTTAACTATTTTTTTATTCTGTATAATTTATTTATTTATTTATTTATTATGTATTTATAATAATAATATTTATTATTATTATTATTATTATTATTATTATTAATATTTTTAATACAGACACTGGATTCATGGCATTATGTTTATGTTCAGGTGACATTCAGATACTGTCCATTATCACGGTGACAAGTTGGTTATATAATGCAAAATAGCAACATACTAGTGGTTTTATTCAAGTAATATCACTGAATGCACATAAACAAGTTAAGTTACACTAATTGGTTAAATGAGGGAGAAATGTATAAGCTGACGATTGCAGATCTTTTTACAGTAAATGTATCACATGACGATCACACCCGACCTGAAAGAAACCTGCTTACATCCGTCATCAGTTGCGGGGCTCGCCATGATCTTTTTTCTCAGATAGAAATAAACAGATCATCCTCTTAATTTCTCCAACAAATAATAGTGAGGCCTTTAATTTGTGCGGCGTCAAAGCAGCGACACAGGAGCGCTCCTCCCCTGTGTATCGGCGCTCCGTTAAGCCTCTCGCGCAGGTAACAGTCAATCCATTAACCTTTGCTTTTAGCTCAGGCTTCAGGTCGCTGCATCGCTCCCCGCCCACCGCGGCTTTTAATACATTTTTCTTAATAGTTGTTCGCCCGTGAATGAAAAGGGCAGCTCGCCTCCTCTTGACATTGACTCTGCCACAGTCATAATAAGGTTTCTCCCTTTCTTCTATCATCTACGGTAACCGCGTCCGTGCCTGTCTGCAGTCATTTCAGAGAGGTAATATGAAAGGGCTTTTGAAGGCAGGGGTCATGTTAAATTGTAACGCAAATGTTATTCCTCAATTATCCAACTGGGCTAAATGTCAACTGCTTGAGGGGGAAGATCTCTCGGTTTCTCTGGCTGTGCGTGTGGTTTTTAATTGTGTGTCCCTATGTCAGAGAGCTTCTCTCTCTTTGTGGTACCGGTTTGGGGTCCAGCGCTCAACGGACCGCAGCTCTCGTGCTGGACGAGTCTGATATTAGCCTCTCAGACGCATTCCTGTGATAGCTGGAACTCACGGCTGTAGTGAGTTTAATGAAAAAGCCCCGGGATGATTGGCAGCTGAATGGCTTAACTAACAAAAGAGGGCAGTTGGGATGAGAGGTCAGGAGTGAAGGGGAGCGCTCTGGGATTTCTCCTCAGGCCACTGGATATTACCCCTCCGCTACATTTATATTTGCAATAACAAATTGACTTGAGTTGTGCTAAGTGGAGATCAGGACCCGGTGTGGACCGAGCGAGAAAGCAGGGTTTGAGCCGGGAACAAGCCACACAAAATACACACACGCTATGGAACGGAGCTTCCGTTATGTCATTATAGACCTCTATATCAGTTATAACAGGACTGAACGAGTTACCTTAATCACAGTGTACTTTAGCTGCAAGCAGTGTGTGACTCATACAGTGACTTCAATACATGCCAACGATTTAATATTGATCTCAAAGGGAAAAATCTGGGTAACACTGTATTTCAATAGTCCACTTTAGACATTCTACTTCCAGTAAATAACTACATATCAACTACAGTAACAGTTATTAGAGTATTAGCAAACTGTCTGCTTAATATCTTCTAACATTTTTTTGATGAGTCCACAGCATACTACATACTATCAGAAAACTTATTCTACTAACCCTAAACCTACCCTAACTAGTCTAATCTTTAAGAATTATTGACATGTAGTTGTGAATGAATCAATTAATAAAATACACAATATATATATATTAGTATTATTCATGTTTAAGATACTTTAATTGCTATATGATATAATTAATATATTATAATTAAATTTTTTAATACTCTGTATTTTATATCAGTCATTATCTTAACTTGCAAACATGTTTCATATTTCAATATTTTTCGTTCTTTTTGTGATTTTCAGGACAGAATCTGTCCCATGTTTCAGTCAGCTTATGTTAGCTGTCTGCTACGTTAAAGAGAGGAATCTAGACGTGAATTGTAATTTGTGTATGGTTTAAAATGCATATCACGAAATATTTCTCACTGAAACTGAATATTCTAAGAGAAAACAAAAGGACTTGTGTCCGCTGGGAAAAGCAGAGTGAGGCCAGCTAGTATGTGAGTTAAGTAATCATTGGTTAACTAGATCCAATAGGCGAACAAAAAGGCAATGGGAGGGTACAAGGAAGGCTACTTATATACTATAATAGTATGCAAAAAACAGTACCTGAAACTAGTACTAACTCTGAATTCACAGGAGATGAAAATAGCCGACTACTTCTGGTGAGATTCTGTAGTGTGCATCTAATCAACATTTTACTATCCCATGAGGCATCAGGAGAGGATTTGTGAACCATTTAAAATACACACTTGAAGCAACTGAAATGAGAATTTTTATGCATACTGTATATGTTCAAGGAACATGTCTTTTATTTATTTGTTTATTTTTAGAGGTTTGGGTCCAAATCTTGACAGAAATCATAGGGATCTGGGGTGTAAGTCAGTGTGCTGGGCTGATAAAAGGCCTGAGCATCTGAATGAGACACTCTGCTTTACAATATGAGCTGTGTTATGACAGAGGTCAGACTCCGAGGGAGCAGACAGTCTTTGTATCGCTCTCAATCTCAACATGGCAGATGGAGACTGCTGTCTATTGTCATGTGCTGCTGCTGAAACTCATCTAATGAAAGAACAGTCAGTGAAAATCACAATACAGTTGAGTGCTTTAGACACATCATAGCCTTTTATATAACAATGAGGGAAGGTTTCTGGAGTATTTTAAATAACCATACACTAATTCTCGGCTTCAGACTCAATAAAAACTTTTTGCAAAGCATAACACACAAATCTCTGTGTAACACACACACACACACACACACACACACACACACACACACACACACAGACACATCTAACATAAACCGATATTATGTCAGAGGTGTTTGCAAATGTTTGCTTTTATATAAAATATACATATTTGATATTATTGATATTATTGATATTATTAATATTATGATATTATTAACTTCCTGTTTGTGGCACATTAGTATATGTGAGGGGGGACACTTTTGTCCATTATTATTAAGGTGTATCCATATAAATGGCCCACCCTGTAAATGTCAATCATTACTATGACTTTGATGACTAAATTATGAAATGAGTGATATTTATTAGGCTTGATTATTAATACTGATATAATCTAGTTATCAGAATTGTTATTATTTTCATTAACACACACACAGACCCTCACTACAATAGAGTCTCTCTCTCACACACACTGCACATCTCTTATTATTCCACGCTGTTGTTATCAGGCCACGGCTCTGCAGCCATTGTCTGCTCTGTCCCCATGGATACGGCTGATGCTATCCGCTTATCACTGTAATAAAACTAAAGTGCTGGGCAGGAAATTGAAAATGTAGCTGGACAGGAAATAACTGTGCTCTGTCATAATCTACGGCTCGGAACATGTGTTCATCCGCGTGTTGTCACTCTATCTGATGCCGCCCGCTTTGTGGTCAGCCGTTTCTCCTTCCTTCTGCCGCTTTATCAGCCTGCTGTCTGCTGGGTCAGCGCTGTCCTCTGGACGCTCGTCACAGGGAGCACGTGTGACACTAGCATCCCGTTCAATGTATTGAGACACTTCCTCAGGACTGCTGTGGAAACAGTGCAGATGCTGCTATATCGGTGCGTGGTGGGTTGTAAGAAGCACATGTCAGTTTGGGCATTTCTTTATCACTCTGCTTGTGCAAAGACAAAGTCTTAAAAAAAAGAAGCTTGTAAATTTTAGCTTGTAAATCTCATTGGAAACTCTTCTGGAGCATTAGTTGTGCTTGAATGTGATAATGGTCTGAAACAGTTTGGAGAAAAATGATTTAAATATGTGACCCTGCATGGACCACAAACGGTTTTTGACCTTTCTGAATGAATAATCTTTCCACTGATGTCTGGCTTGTTATGATAGGACAATATCTGACTGAGATACAACTATTCGAAAATCTGGAATCTGCATACAAATCTAATTTATGATAATGATAATATTACTAATTACTTGCTAATTGGCATAAAAAAAAGATAATTTAATTTATACCTGTGCTTAAGACAGCTTCTGTGCTCCAGGATCAGATCTGTGAAGGTAAGCAGTTCTCTCTGTGCTGAGTCTCTGATTGAAGCATCATGTGATTCATTTACAGCTCATTTGCATATGAGGGGGCGGGGTCAGGAGAGGTGTTGGTGACACAAGGCCGCCCTCTGTCTGAAAACCAAGAAATCTCCTCTCTTTCTTCTCATGCACACTTATCACAAGAACAGTGTATATGTATAAGATCTGCTCACTCACATCTATCACAGACACATCAGCTCAGACACTACTGATCTTTTCTGTAAATCTTTCTCTGGCATAAATGTCTTTCTTAATGCATTTGACTTCACTGTCCAGATTTTTTTTAGCAGGTCAGTTTTGAATATGTCTGAATTTTCTGACATGAGAAATCCTTCAGATCAGCACACACGGGTCTTACGGCTAGAACATGACTCCTGTACATTTGGCGAGTATGACTCCATTATGCATTAATATGTGACGACAAACGACCGCTTAGGACACGTTCTTCTCTTTCATCTCCTTTTCAATCCATACTAACTTTAGCCATTATTACTTTCTCCAAAGGCCTTTTCCTCTGTGTCCGCCTTTCGCCTTCTAGCTTGTAATTGGCTTTCAGTATCTGAGGAAACGTAAGAGAGAGAAGAAAGTGGCAGGGAAAGAGAGAATGTCTCATTTGCATTAACTTCATTACCGCTCTCTTAGAGCTATATTTAAACAAGTCCCGGCCAGCACACACAAGAGCATTTCTGAGAGGGGCCGACTAGCCCTCGGCTCCCCCTTCTAATTGATGTAAATGAAAAAAACACAGTGAGCTCAGGAGCTTTGACCTTGTTATATGGGGTGACTAACCCCAATTAATCAAAGATTCTTTCTAGATGCTTCAAGCTAATAAATAGCAGGACGAATCAAAAGTCCTGTGGTTACTGACTCTGGAATGATTACGAGAGCGGACGAGATTAAAGAGCGCTGCAGATGAGGAGAGCTCTTCTGATCCAATCGGCCCAATGAGGCTGTTTAAAAGACAGCCAGTCAAGAGGTTGATTGAAAAAGGAAAAGCAAACAGATGCTTCAACACTTTTTCAAAACCCTTGAAACTATAGACTCCTAATGAGCAGTGAACATTGAACAAGGCCATATACCGAATGTACCATTCAGAATGTTGTTTCAAATAAATTTTTTATTGGTCTATTATGTGTCTATTTATTTTATAAAGGGTCAAGTCACACGCAGCACTTGACAAATGACAGCGATTGTTTCCAAGCAAAAGCAAAATAACATGCTAATGTTGCATAATTCAATCATTAGAAAATAAATGTAACAAATGCAGCTCTACTGAAGACAATGCTTTCATTATACAGGTCAATTCAATTCCAAATTTATT
Source organism: Enteromius thamalakanensis (assembly GCA_032357475.1). Lineage (NCBI taxonomy): Eukaryota > Metazoa > Chordata > Actinopteri > Cypriniformes > Cyprinidae > Enteromius > Enteromius thamalakanensis. The sequence goes on from JAUCMT010000001.1 coordinate 25,323,098, forward strand.
ATATTATACGTATATTGTAAAATATAGTTACATTTTAAGTTACAATTTGTCTGTGTGAATATCTGTCATTTATTTCTGTTATCATATTGAATTTTCAGCATCATTACTTAATCATTCTAATATACTGATGTACTGCTCAAGAAATATTCTTGAATATGTCTCTATTTATATGTTATTTATTGATAAAAAAAAAAAAATATATATATAATATATTTATTTTCATGGACATATAACACAAATAAGTGTTAACATATTTGGTCTGCAGTTTGAACTTAAAATAGATGTATGCACTTATTTCCCCCCCAAGGCATAGCTGGCCGATGCACTGAATGGAAACCTACCAATCTCACGGACAAGGAGGACAAAACGCCGATTCAAAAAGACGTGAAACATTAGCGGCCCAAGTACTGCCTGAAAAATTAATGACCCCCCTCTATACAGTCTCCTCTTGTAATACAGCGCGATTAGCAGCACTTTTATTAGCGAGCAGCTCAACAGCAGCGGCGGTGGAGGTGAGTCAGCGTCACTCCTCACAGTCTCAGGCCTCTAGCGTGTCACATCAAAGTCATCATGACTCCGGCTTAGCTTACACCCATCCAATTAGCCAAAGAGATGGCGCTGACCCCGAGAACACGCTCCTGTGTCCGGACCTGAGAGTCACTCCATCTCAGGTAACACAAGACTCGCCAAACACTCGTGAGGGAAAAACAAACGACAGAGGGAGGGCTGCAAAAGACGCCAGTGGGTGGAGAAAAGGACAAAAACATGTCAAGAGAGACGGAGGGAAAAAAAACAAAAAACAAAAAGGAGGTAAATATACAAGCCAGGTACAAAAGCAGAGACAAGGACTGTCTGGCCCGGTAATGAAATGAATTTGTCACCTCATTGTCGGTAACAATAGGCCTAATTGAAATGAACCTGTCCCTCGCATGCATCTGGCACATTAAGCATTCGCTAAGATATGCTGATTCTTACTCACGCTGAATTATTTAGCTGCTGGTCCTCTCTTACAAACAGGGACAAACAAAAGATGCTGAGCGCTCACGCCGGTATCCATGTGCTGAAGATAAGCAAATGAGACGGGCCGTCTTCATCGTGATCGATCAACAGTGCTCTCCAGTCCACCGATGTCCCTGATTCTCGACACACCTGCTCTCTGAAATCATCTAGTCAACAAGATTACAAACACTATTCAAACTACAACATTGTAGCTTAGCAATACACGTTTCCTCTTTAAAGCACTCTCATCAGTGTCGTTTTTAACATATCTTTAATGTATGCTGAGTTCTTATGATACCTAAATGTTGCAATTTGATTTGAATATTAATTTGCAATGCATATTTTCTGAAAATAATGAGCAGAGATACTAGAAATATATGTGCTATTTTTACCTTGAAAAGCTATAGAAAAATGCAGCTCATAATACGTGAAAATAACCATTTCACATTTCTAAGAAGTAAAATGCATGTAAGCATGTGTTAGAAAAGTCTAATGTTTACATGCTTGCTTTTTTTTTCTCTCCTGTTGATTAGATTATTTCAGGTTTACACCACTCCTATGCAATCCAATCAACATTTAATTTGGAATGAGCTTAGTCAGACAGGTTGAGGTGTTTACTTTGGCTTTTAGTCAGATTGAGTCATTAAACTGATTATTGGTGTACATGTAAACACAGCTCCAGTTATGTGACCGCAGTGACATGTATCAATACCAGGACAGATCCAGCGTATCGGCTTCAACTCTATAAATAGGTCAACTCAGTCAAAATGCATTCATTTCACAGCTCCAGATCCAGCTGCACATTCACTGCTGTCCTTCTGATATAGATGGTGGCATCGCATCTGGCCAGTGAGCGTCTTCTCATAGTATAAGAGATGCTCTTTCACCCAACTCAATATGGTAGCTGGCACAGTCACCCGAGAGGCGTCTCTGCCTGATGCACCTAGCTGAAGTGATGAGCCGTGCGCTGACAGTTGACATTTGGTTGGAGAATGGGCTTGGCATACGCGAGATCAGCAACAAAGCAGGCCCAGGGACGGCTCACTGAAGGACGCGACCGTTCTCCACAGAGCACAACACACCACACCACACGACAAACACCACCGGATATTGTTTCTGACATCTCGTGAAGTCGTCTCAATCCCGTGCACTGTTCAGGGAGCACGGGGTCCAGCAGGGCTCCGCTCTGGGCCCGCTGAAATTTTAATAGGCCCCCAGCTCACGAATGCAGGGCAGCATGATGTTGTCACCTTGGCATATTTTATCACTGATCAAACATTAGTAGGCAGATGTTGTAAACTTGTAGCTGCCTCATGAGTGGCGCTCGGAAGCATGAGTGCAGATGCTTCATTCTGCATTACCTTTTTTTGTGGGTTTTCCTCACATTGTGGCTTCATGTCCTTAAGTTAAGTGCTCCAGACCAACTATCCTCTAAAGCATCCAGCCTTAACTTCTAGTAACAAGCTAGAATGTCTGTGGCAATCGTCATTATGCGTGCATGCAGGGCATGTAAATATTCCTTCAAGGATACTGCTGTAGCTGCTGCATTTTAGTGCGAACCAAACATATTAAAATTGCATTTGCTCATTCATTATGTAAATAGCCTATGCTGCTGGCAGAGTTAATTGCATCCGACGTTGTTGTCTTCATCAGGCTGCGTCTCAAAAGCACCGCTTGGACCTCTTAATAGCACACGTTACTTCTTGACTGTTGCCGTGTGGGTTTCGCTTTTGTCATTTATTTTTTGACAACGCCACGTGCTGAGACCTGCTAGCCAAGTACCTTGTTGGCAATGATTGATTACCCAATATCTAATTAAACCTGATCCGATCGCTTATTATGCAGAGAGGAATAAACAAACTGAAGTCAACTGTCAGGCCGTGTGATTGATGATGCTGCCAATCCAGCTATTGTTTGGCCTAATGTCTTGACGCTTGTAACAACCGGTAGAGCTGCCTCAGACAATGTGCTCTGTCAGTCCACAACTGATTTGCCCAGCTCGCAAACAGATATTTGCTCATTTATTTATTTCATTCTGGGCAGGGAAATATATTATGCAGGACCTTGGGAGATTTGTTGGGTTGTTGGCCCTATTAAACCCTGGGTCCCCTGACCCGCCTTCAGGGCAGGCCTGTGTTTATATGTGGCTTGAAACGGGACGAGTGACTGCATGAGGATGGTGAGCGAAACAGCGGGCTGTGCTTTAAAGACAGCCAGCTCTTAACCAACAGAAACCAGGCATCCTGAAATGAGCGGTGCATAAAATCAACACATCTTCGATTAAAATCAGTTTTTGGGTTTGCAGTCATGCAGTGTGACAAATGCAATTTTTAAAATCAATTTATTCAACAAACATGTGTCCATAAAACCTACATGTGTAGCAGGTTTAGATGGAGCATATCATGTCATTACATATCATCATCATCACAACTCTTCAAAAGTGCAATTGGGATGCATGCACTTGCAATGCAAATTCAGATTTTTATTTAGATAAAGTGGCTTTTTCATGCTGTTTAATGTGTGATTAGTTTTAAGGGTGCATTTAGAATTGCCTTCTTGCAGCATTCAGTTAAGGTTTATGTAAGTATAAATAGTGATATTGGAATTTAATATTATTATACATAATAATGGCAAAAAAAAATTGTGATTATAATTATTAGTCAACATAATTTAGCAATGCAACTTATATATCACAATTAAAAAATTTTCTTTGTCTTTTTTTGTCTTTGACTTGTTTTGTATTATTTTAGCACTGTGAGACATATTACAATTGTGAGATGTTTACTCATAGGACATTTTAATCTTTTAATTTTCATTTTACATTTTTGACTCACTTTTTTTGATTTCCATTAACAAAATAAAAGGAGTTTATACATGCCAAATAAATAAAACAAATATATTATATACATACATAAATGAATGTATATATTACAAATAAATTGTGTATTTGTACATTTGTGATTAAGACTCAAGCGCAATTTCTTGTAGAAAAGGTGTTACATTTGACACGCCTGTGAAAACCTTTATGGAAGCAGAATTTACATTTCAATCTGCTCAGAGGAATAACTTAAAAAGAAATGGTTGACGCAATTCTGTTCAACAAACAGCAAAGAGCAGATGAGAATTTGACCTGATGAAAAATTCATATGCACATACAGCTGTGGACGCTTCCATTACCAAACATTTGTGAACCCTGACAGAATGGAGGTTATTCAAAGCCACCATGTTCACAAGGTGTTGGAAATTGTTACTTTAATTTATCCTGAGATGATCAACATCTGATCCCAGGGTCAAGTGCCTGTAGGCTTTTTTAGAGCGTGGAAAAAAATTGCAAAAGCTGATGCGTTTGACATATATCAAACAACACACAACCCAGACCGGACAGCATTAATCAAAACTTTTCTCATTTCCCCAAAAAATTAATCATTAAATAATTAATTCTGCAGCTACAGGCAGCAGTTGAAGGGGGTCTTGTGCCTTCCTGCTGTTAAAAATTTGTCCTTGTCTGAAGGCTAGATTGATATATTTATTATTTATCAGATTAATCATGGTTAGAGACGATGGGTTGCAGGATGGGCTCGTCGTGCTTTATTCAGTGTCCTGTATGTGTGTGTGTGTGTCATCATAAAGATTGGTCAGCTGATTTTTAAGAGCGCCCACAAATGAAAACGCCCAACTTTGCCTCCAGCGCTGGTCTTACACGGGCAGCTCTGAGAGAAGAGGAGAAGTTGTCATTGATCTGAAGAGGTCAGTCAGGGTCCTGAGGTCATCTCTGTTTATGGAAAGGTCTTGAGTAAAACCCAAAGGATATGCCAGAAAATGTCAAGCTCTCCAATACAAAGGTTTATACTCATTTTTGTATTCATTGGCCCTTAAAGACTGTCACATGCACTAATTGACACGCTGCTGCCAATGGCTATTACATTTCTAATCCACGCCAAGAATCAATATCAGCGGTTACCTTGAATTTCTGAAGATTTAACCTCATCAGAAATCTTTAAATGTCAAACTAATATTAAAACTCATATAACATGCAACAGCAGTAGTCAAATTACATTATCACTAGTAGTTTTTTATTTATTCATAGCCTTTAATGTCATTAATAAAAAAATAAAAATAAAAAAAAAACCTTTACCATATTGCAAAAGCTAAAATGCACATAGCATCTGATCAGAATAACATTAAGAATAAAATGCATTTTAACACTACTTTGCTAACACATTTTATTGATTTCATTTTAAGACGGAAAGTGAGCATTATATAATGTAATTATAATAATGCATTTTTAAGTATAATTTTTTATTGACATTTTTGTTGCTTTATTTTTATTCAACGTCTTAAATGGCGTTTTAATATAAAATTAAACTACCATATTGCAATCAAAAATCCACTCTATTTTCATCAAACTTCACGTCATCATTCAACCATAATCTCTCATCAGCCACAAAAAAAGTAGTCTCCCAGCTAAAGCTATAACCTGTATTTAGCGGGAGACTGTGGCGCCTCAGGAGGGGAAAGACAAAGAGGGACATTAGCACAAGCAAACTCTAACTCCAAAATCAATGTGCAGAGTCATGAAGACGGAAGTGTCATCTCTCAGGTGTGACAATCGATACAAGCGTCTCTCGCATTCTTCTGGATCATTAGAGGTTCAATGGAAAATTCTGGCTTTGCATCCAGTCCGGAGGATTTCCTCTCACCTTATTAGACCCGAATGCCATTTTGAGCATTAGCGCTGCCATTTCAATTGCGCCGGGAGCATTTTAAAAACACTGTTGGCTAAATGGCCTCCTTTATTTCACGTTGGCATCGGTGTGAGAGCCATACCTGGGCCGTCCGAGCAGCTGTATATTAATCGAAGCGTTGAGAGCGAAATTGCCACGCAACCTTCGCTTTCCGAATGAGGCAAACAGATCTGGCTGACAATTGCGAGTGTAATTGTACATCACACTCGATATTAAGATGAGAAAGCGAGAGGTCGCCCCATCACATCTGTGCGTCGGCCAGGCAATCAAAGCGGGTTCATGTCAGTGTGAAAAACCCATTTGTGTTCAGAAACAAAACATTTCCCCCTTGCCTTATAATGGGCTAAAGCGCCGCTTATCTCCAGCCATGCACAGCCAGAGCTCATCAAGGGCAGGAAATCAGAAATCAAAAAGCAGATTCTGGGAGCCCCGATCTACAGGGACTAACCCTGTGACATAAAGTCATATTGTGTTGGAGTTTTAGTCCCTAAATTTGTCCATCAATTATTAAGCGATTGTATAAATGCAGGAAATTACGAGCGTCCGCTTCGGCTCTCAGGCAGAAAGAATGCGATACATGGGCTACATCCCCGGTTAATGTGCGGCTCTCTGTCCGAGGGCCCGGAATTATTTATGCATTAGAAAACAGCGTGGCCGGGCCAGAGGAGGCTAGACACATTATTTTAAACCTTTCATAACACGCATCAATATTTCATAAGAAATAAATAAAGAATGTCGGGCTTGTTTGGAGGACAGCTGTAGCTCCGCGCTCCAGCGGCTCTGGGGACTCCAGGGAGGCCACGCATACCCCGCAGTAAAACCCTCCATTTCTTTTTAATCATCCACTTAGTGCATTGTGGGTAGAGGAGCTGTCAAGGTGAGCCAATGGCTTCTTCGATTGCGCCGCTGAAGGGCTTTGTCTGAAGAAAACGGGCCTTTGTTGAGCAGCACCTTCGAATTACATCTTCACTCGCCTTCTTATTTCTGCAGAAATTCTGACTGAAATGGTCCGCCGGGACAGCTTGACCGCTTTTAGGTAGCACGGCGTGAAGATTTGGAAGGGCTACAAGACTGAGCCTGCGTGTGATCACCTTCATAAAAAATTAACCTTGCTTCTCGATGTTTATTTATGGGTGATGAAATGAGCGTGACACTCCCATGATGAGCAGGTTCCTCTTCGAAGCTTGCTGAACATCTCTAACATCACATTAACAGGTGAAACACCAGATCTTCATCCTGATGTCCAACAGAACGGAGCTTGTACGATGCATGAAGTGCATCTGATTCCTGTAATTGCTGCAGATGGGTGACTGGGGACCGAGAGCAGCCATGAAGGTGATCGCACGACTCTGTCACGATAAACACAGAAAAAAAAGCACGACAGACAGCGTGTTTAGAATGCTTGGGGTCAGCAGCATATGTTGCCACTGTTGAAATGAATTAATACTTCTATTCAGCAAGGATGTATTAAATTAATTAAAAGTGACAGTGAAGATCCTTATAATGTTAGAAATTACATGAATGCCGTTCTTTTGAACTTTATCTGTGAATCTTGAAAAAAAAATGTATCACAGTTTCCACTGGAAATAACAGAAAGAACTGTTTAGAATAGTTTAGAAATGTTTGAGCAGTAAATCACTGACACTGAAGACTGGAGTAATGATGCTGAAAATACAGCTGACTTCACTGCTACCCGATCTTATGACTGTGCATATTAATAATATGCCAAATAAAAACTAAAACTTGTGGTACACATACGCAGAAATTGACTTCGGTGTGTTTATGCGGAGTGATGGGAAGGATTAGGGTTTTGGAGTAGATGCACACAAGAGGCCAAAATCCACTTTTTCATATAAATATCACAAGTTTTTAGTTTTATTTGGTGTGCTATTTATGTGCATTTTAATTACCACTGGAATAAAGAATAGATATTCAAATCTAAACTATTAATTTAATGCAATTTGAGGGGGGAAATTTAATTTTTTGTATTTTTGTCCTTTGCTCTCTCTCCACATACCGAAAAAAAAAAAGAGAAAGAGAGAATACATCACAGAAATGCATTCAGCCAAAAGGAACTACTGTACATCACAATGAAACTCTCTGAGCTCTGAATAAATACAGGTCCAATCAGTCAGTTATGAAGACTAAAGGTTGATTTCAGATTTTGTTCTTGTTTTTTTTTTCTGTTCATCTAAAATAATAATAACAGTCACATTATAGTAGTTTGTTGCATTTCACAGCTTGTGGTGTTTTTAGCATTTAGTATTGTGTTTTAGTGACAGAACTAGAAAAGCAATGAAGAGATGGAGACTGGATGGACTTCACTCCAGCAGCTAGCAGCAGGAAACAGCTCAGTATCTGCTGACTTCTCCAGCTCGAGGACTTCGCTGCCTTGACAAACCATCTCAGATCTTTCTTCATGCAGTTGGCTGTTTCAGACTCCTTTCTTATAATCTCTCAGAATCCTCCCCCAGTGCCGGGCCACAATAATGCTCTCTTCGCCTGCCTTTATCTGCCTGTTCCTACAAGTTGTTTTGAATGAAGAAGTCATTATCTTCAGAGCCACAATGGCTCCAGACATCCACGCTCAAGATGTTCTATGCATGATGTATTGATCAATCTGTAGTGACTAATGGGACGGTAATGAATGGAGTAACGCTGAGCTAATGAATCTGCTTCTGTAGACTGTGAATGAAGAGCTTTTCTCTCTGCAGTGAACGGATTTGCAGAAGAACTACAGTACGTGCTTTATATCGCCTGCTGGATTCTGTCGTGAAGCTCTTCTCTTATATGACAAACAATCATTTAAACAGAATATTTTGAGGAAATGCAGTCTTGGATTGAGACTCAAGGCAGTTTTATGAGAAATGTTTTGGTTTATGTTGAGTTTATTTACTGAACTCTATGAATTTTGACTCTATATTAATTTATTCATTCATTTAATTCAACTTAATATAATTTGCTATACTAAAATAACTTACCCATTGATATATAAAAGATAAAACATAAAAAAATGCATTTATAGAAAATAAATGAATAAATAACTAAATAAAACTCTGACTTTATTTTTCATCGAAATTGTACAGTTTGGGTTCAGGAAATAAACCATCATATTGATGACAGTGTTTGATCTAATGGAAAACAAACATTTTTACCAATCTGGACAAAATCTCCATTCAGAAACACCTAAAGCTGTGTGTAAACCAATGCTTCTCCCTCAGGTCAGAGTATGAGAGGACAATAAAGAGCATGAGCCAAATAAAACCCACTACACCCGCTGAAGAGGAGCATCGCTCCGGTCTCCCCCTAACATATGTCTTAACAGAGCAAAATTCTGGCCGTTATCTCAGATTTATGAAGCTATTTTTCACAGCTTTATATTCGTAGACGCGATGGGAACAAGCGCAAAGACTGTAGGAGAAACACAGCGGCCTGAAGAGCATTATTGTGGCCTAATTTATTTTGCTCTATCAGCAGAGTGAAACACAGTGCACAGAACCCACAGGAATATCTATTACTGACAGAACGGCCTGATAAAGGCCTGCATTAGCTCGTATGTCAGACACACATAGGCTTTCTCTGTAGCGAACTTTAATCTTGCTCCGTTATGAATAATGCTAAGTATATTACTCTTTGACATCCCACAATTCCAATTTATGCACCTCAACTCGCAGTGCCAACTACAATTTATAACTTTCAATATGCAAGGCATCAGCAATACATTAGAGAGATAGGAGTGAACCAGCGCCGGGAAGATCCCTGAGAACCCAGACCTGAATGCTGAGAGGGTTCGGATCGGAGTCTTTCTCTTTAATCCCGACGACAACAGTGAATGAGAAGAAATACATGAGACGGTCATGACAAACACAGGGAGAGGAAAGTGATTTTTTTTTTTTTCAGAATCGATTAGCTTTTAGCATTAGTTACACTTCAAACTATAGTAACAAAAACAATTGCATTGAAGCAATTTTAAACTCGCCATTAATTACATCTAAAACATTTAGAAAATATTTACATTTACTGTACAAATATACATTTACTTATTTATATTTTTATATTTTATATTATATAAAATATATTTAATATATAAACATTTTTATTTTACATGCATGTGTTTGTAATTATATATGCATAATAAATATACACAGTTCACACTAATATATTATGTAAACAAAAACGATTAGGTTATGAACGTAACCCACGTTCCCTGAATGAGGGAACGGCGACGTTACATATGGGAACTCGCCAGAGAGACCAAATGCCTTTGAGCTTTATAGAAAAGGCCGATGAATATTGGCGTGCACTTGATTGTGCTCAGGTGCACCTCGTCACTGTGTGAGTATAAGAGGGCACGATCAGAGTGCACATGCAGGTTTTCGCTGAAGAGCCGTAGCCGGCGTCAGCGCAACCTCAGAGTCATGGCAGGAGAAAGTGTAACGTCTCCGTTCTATCCTTCAGAGAACGTGGGTTACGTTCGTAACCTAGACGTTACCCTTTCAGTCGAATTACTTCAACGTTACATATGGGAACACCCATGGAACAGGTCATGATTCTGAGTGCAGTCAGTGTAGAGGCGCAGCGTGCGTACAGGGCACAGCAACACTAAGGCTGGATCTGCCTTCTCCCGGGGCAGAGCTTTCAGGTTCACCACCTGCTTTGGAGGGAACCTTGGGCACAAAGCCGGCCGAGAAACAGCCGGGCTGAACTCTAGGCACTAGAAAGAGAAGGCTTTTAAATCCCCAACCCTCTTGATGGAAGCGAGCGCGATGAGAAGCGCTGTTTTCAGTGTCAGATATTTTAAATCCGAAGACTGAAGAGGCTCGAGGGGAGCTTGCCACGGCCACTTAAGGTGACGACAAGGCCCTCGGGGGTCTCGGGGGGGTTCACCCGACGCGCACCTCTAAGGAATCGTACGATGAGCTGTTGCTTCCCGAGGGATGCGCCCTCCACTGCATTGCGATATGCAGCCATGGCAGTGACATTTACTATTAAAGTTGAAGGGGACAGCCTGCGCTCCAGCTGGGCTACCTGGGGGTGGAGTGGCCATTCTCAAGGGTGGGTGGACTGCAGTGAGAGCTGTTTGTCGGCTGCACAGCGATTTCAGCCGCTTTTGACTCCGCGGAGCAGATGGCAGGCGAGTTGTGGCAGGCTGCTGGCCTGTTGCATGCAGCACCCCAGCCCGTGGAAGAGCCATTCATGATGACCACGGCATGCCTGGGAACCTGTCCTAAGGGCACTTGGACCCGTAGGAGAGCAGGGCCGTAGGGAGTGGCGAGGGCCGAAGAGCCTGGGCGCAGGCGCGACGAGTAAGGGGCTCGCCACGACATGGTAAGCTCCTAGTGAACCTCCAGGAAGAAAGGCACCGGAGGAGAGCGTGGCGGGGCCGCATCTCCACCTCCCAGAAACCAATCATCCAGCCGCGAAGGGTCGGCTGAAGGTGCACGCGGCACCTCCAAAACGATTCGCTCCGCAGCGCGGAGGTGCAGAGCAGACAGTTCGTGGCCCGTGGGAGACACCACAGCGCGGTGCTTTCTCGAGGCACCACCATCTGACTCACCCTCTAATGCTGCTAAAGACATCTCATCTCCTCAGGGCGCTCTGAAGGACACACTCAGCCCAGTTACGGGGGGAACGGTCTCCTACAGAAGGACCACGGACTATGCCTCGCCAATTTAAGAGCATGACACAAGGGGAGCCGTCTCGCGAGCTAGAGGCGGGACCTCAATGTAGCCATGGTCATATGCTCGCAATGAACGCATTGACCATCCTCAAAAGCTGCCCCAGCGTGTGCTCTGCCCAGACACACGAGGCAACGATCATGTCCGTCCGAAGAGGCGAGGAAACTTCCGCACCCAGAAACACACAAACAGTTCGGCATTCCAGAGAACGCGTCACCAACCGTGGGAAAATTCGCTCTTTCTCCCTGTTGCCCAGGGAAGACCTAACGCGGCAACTCCGTGCACTCAAAAAGGTCTTAAGCTCACTGGATTTGCAAGATGACTGGCACATCCAGCCTTTAAAAAGGCTACCAGCCCGCAGGATCCGCTGACAGCCACCCAGATAAAACGCTGTCAGACGACAGAGCAGGAAAGCAGGAACTCCTAAAAGCAGGACTCTTCCTCGTATCGGTCTCCAAACTCGCAGAGGGGGTTTCCTGAAGTAGCTCTGAACGGCTTCGGCTCTGAAACTTAAGTCTGTATGTGCACTCTGCTCGTGCCCTCTTATACTCACACAGTGACGATGTGCACCTAAGCGCAATCAAGTGCACGCCAATATTCACTGGCCTTTTGTATAAAGCTCAAAGGCATTTGGTCTCTCTGGCGAGTTCCCATATGTAACGTCGAAGTGATTCGACTGAAAGGGTAACTGTTAATTTGTGAAGATCTTAATGAACCAAGCAGTTATGGTATATAACATGAACTTTTGTTGGTGACAGAGCCAATTTTCTGCAATAACCCCAAAGTCACTGGAAATATCTAATCTTGGCATGAATTATGCAGCTCCAAGTCAAAGCAGGTATGGAGATTTCCAACTAATCACAGGACCGGCAAGATTACTGACAAGTTGCACATGATCATCACATTCGATATATCAAGGCGGGGGGCGGGGGGCGGTGGGAGGGTAATTAATTAATGTGATTGATTTGCTTTACCTGTCAGTCATGTAGCCATTCATTCTTGGTCGTTCAAAGCGGCAATGGTTCCCAGACCTTCTACTGTCAGTCTGAAGGTCTGGCTATGTTAGACTAGGTAATTTGTAGCTCCCTCACAGTCACAAATTATTTGATCATGGCACAAAAGTATTTTTGTTTCTGAGAGATTTTTTTTTTATGGCTACAGTATTTTTAAAAAATCATTCGGGCTTTGTTATAATTTAAAGCTGTACTTCTATAAACTATAAAATACATCAATAAAGCCATCTCTTTAACCTTAATAAGATTAAAAAAAAACACCACACCACGAGCAGACTTTATTTATTAAATAAAACTGTTATTGCTTATAAATTTACTGTTGCTTTGGAGTGTTTAGGTCTTTTGTTGATTTTTATTTTTTGAAGATTCTGTGATTATTGCCCTTGAAAGTAGAAATATTTTCCATGTCTGTTTAAAATGTTTATTTTACATTTGTTTGACTCTTAAGAAATAGTAGTAATAAATATTGTTCCGCGGCCTGCATTTATTTGAATTTAATTCAATTTATGAAATAAACTGACATTTTTTTAAACGGCTAGGTATTAAAATATTGGTGAAAAGATTAAAAACCGAAAGAGAGAAAGAGACCGTTTTGATAGAATAGATGTTTATAGAAATCCCAAACAGCCCTGGTCACTGTATTCAGAACTTGAAAAAGCCACAGTCATGCAAAAGTCACATGAGTATGATTGTCGTTTCTGTTTTGTTGATAGGTCTATCATTTATTTCCCAAATATTCAGTCTCTTTAACTGACTGGTATGTAAGACCTAACATAAACACATGACCCCTAAACACACCCACCCACTCCGACACACACTCCCTATTGATTATTGGTTTTAGACTATTGGATTGTTTCTGGTCTGCACCACTCTTTTCAATCCGATCAAAATTGCAGATCTTTCAGATCGAGCTCATTCGAGTCAATTGACATTTACATAAAGCTTTTCAATCCTATTGAGCCACCATGACTAACTAAAATAGGAGCATCATAGTGAAGCACTGTGTCTGTCATACAGTTCTATTCTATAGTGATTTTGATTTCTTCACTTATAAGTTCACAATAACAACTCCTTTGGTGTTTTGAATGTGTTTCCAGCTGGATAAGACTTCCCTGTAACATGCAGCAAACATGATCTAATAATGTGTCATCAAGTGTCTTGCTTCACATGTTACCAGTCCCGTCCACTCCCCTTTGACAGCTAAGGCATTTGTTTTCTTCCGTGCTTGTGTAACCATGTCAACTCAGTGGTCTCTGAACAAAGATTCCTTGTGTGAGGTAAACGTGTTAAATGCCAACATTCCATGTCAGTTATTCCATCAGTATCGTAGCTCGTAACTCATCACAATGCAGCTACAATGAAATGTAGGTCATCTAATACTACCCTGTTACGAATAGAGTAGAGCTTAGTTTGGTGTTCAGTACGGCATTAATCATTTTGCTTCTTTTTAGCGACTTGTTTCTTAATATCTTTTTGTACTGTACAGTACATGGAAAAAGAGTCACGAGTCTCAGTATTGGATTGTTCTTTTTTATGTAACCGCGGCAATGGTTTTATTCAAAAATTTCATTAAAAAGTACTTCATAAAAATGTAAAAAAAAAAATTGAATTTTTATCAAACCAAAAAGCTATTTTTTTAGATATTTAAAAGGATAGTTCCCTCAAAAATGGAAAAAAATTTAATTTACTCTCCCTCATGTCATTCCAAACCTTTATTGAGGATATAAAGAATATATTTTGACAGAAATGTATTCCTTTGCTGAAAAGTATTATGTAAGATTAATTCAAAGTGTTAAACAATAAGGGTAAAATATCCAAACTTTTGAAGTATAATTCAAAAACCACAATTTCTTTCTAATTTTCTTTTTTTTTTTTTTACAATAACATCCATCAAAATGTCAAGGGTATTTGTTCCATCTCAGGTGTCTAGGTAAAAAGACTTACTCAAACCAAAGCTAGGTTAAACAAATAAAACCCAAGCCTCTCTGTGGTATCTACTTAATCTACTTCATGGCCTTTAAACCCAAACAACTGCCACTCCACGACTGGTTTTCTGCCTCCTTTCTCTCTCTCCATCAAGTGCTACACGTAAACTCCTCATGTACACATTTCTGGGCATACTTTTTTCCCCATGATGCTGTAAGGTTGTTTGGTTCATTATCAAGGGTTAGTTAAGCACTAAGTGAGAGGCTTGGGTCTAAGAGCATATAATAGGATGTATTGTCCAAACAGCCTGTCAAGTTGTCTCCTGTAGGTATTGACCTCTCAGGCTTGTAACAGCACTCCGCTGAGGCTGAGTAGCCTGTAATTTGGTGGGTGGTTCAAGGTGCCCTGCTCTCTCATCTTGAGAGCTCTTTCTTACTGATCATGTGTGTGTAACGTAAGATCTGTTACCCACTGAAACCTGTGTCCCCGTACAGTAGAAATCAAAGACTTCTTTGAGACGTGCCGTCTTTGAGAGTTTTACTCTCCCAGCTCTGAGTGCCATTCATCTGTGGACAACAAATCTCTGTGCAGAGACCAAACACAAACATCCTTCTATACTCTAAGTATCCGTCACAAAAGAATTTATAGATTTGATGGTTTCCTTTGGATACTGGGAAGAAAAACTGAACGAAGATGGATAAATTCACATTTTTAAGTATGGCTTAGGTGTCTTGTCCATATATTTTGGGTTCACTGTGAATAAAGAAAACATGTTAATATTGATTTCTACATGGTAGCCATTCTCCTTATGTCAATATTTCATTTTGTTACAGGTACAGGAACCTTTGGAAGGGTTTTTCTAGTGAAGGATAAAAAGACAAGAGGTTTTTTTGCTCTGAAGGCGATGAAAATCCCAGATGTAATACGTCTAAAACAGGAGCAACACGTGCATAATGAGAAAGAGGTTCTGACGGAGGTGAACCATCCTTTCCTTGTTAGACTGTAAGTGAACACTACACAACATTAACATATAAGCTACAACAGAATGAGAACACTGTTTAAGTTTATCTCATAAAAATGTTGTTTGACCTTCAACAGTCACCTTACAGTCAATTTGAAACTTTGATTTTGTATTTATCTTTAAAAGTATTGTTTAATATTTTTAGCTGTAGATACTAATCTATAATATACCAATGGTTCTTAACTAGGAAGTGTCAAGAAATAAAGGTTTCTTTTTTTACTTTTCATCTTTTGAAAAACCTGGATATATGAGGCAGTGTAATTTTGATTTAAGTATGATTTCTAGACTTGAAGATGTGAAAACGACTAATATAAACTTATAACTCCATGGGCAAAAGATCCACTGTAATATCTCATGATTATTGACATTATGACATGACCTCAGCTAGTGTTCTTACTGTAATTATTGTTGATTTGCTATCTTTTTATAATGTAAGTATTTTAATGTATAGCCTATTTGTTACATACAGCAAGTGTACATATGTATATGTACTCTATGACCAAATCACATGTAACACATAATGGGGAATTGTTTCAGGTTCTGGACGCACCATGATGATCGTTTTCTGTACATGTTGATGGAATATGTAAATGGCGGTGAACTCTTCAGCTATTTGCGCAGCCGTGGACGTTTCAGCAACAGCACAGGAATGTTTTATTCAGCTGAAATTGTCTGCGCCATTGAATACCTTCACTCCAAAGAAATTGTCTACCGAGACTTGAAACCAGAGAATATACTGCTGGACAGTGAGGGGCACATTCGATTGACAGATTTTGGGTTCGCTAAAAAGCTATCAGAAAGGTATGTTGGCAATTTATTATCTACGACAAGAACAAAGTCGTTTTCGAAAAGTTGTGCATAACACACACACACACACACACAGGAGTCTCATATGGTCACCAAAGCTGCATTTATTTGATAAAAAATTATTTTAGTTTTTTTGGTTTGTTTTCCACAGCCTTTACTCAAGTCTTCAGTGACACATGTGGGTTGACCTTTTTTTGTTTATTTGTTTTTTGACAATTATCCTCAGCGAATAATCACCCATACACACACTGATTTATTTATTTATTTGTATTTTTAATTGTTCATTCATTGTCTAAAGCCTAAATCTATTTTATTTAGCATGCAGTAACTAAGGTCCAACTCTGTGCTTAAGTACTCTACAAATAACCCAAAAGCAAATACAGCGGACATTAGAGCTGGAGGAAGTTAGAAGTAGATTCTCATAGTTGGTGTCTATAAATGCCATTGGTGCATTCCTACCTGAAACAGTCAACATATGATGAAATTTAACTGCAGATATCACACTGTTTTTGTTTGTTGTTGGTGTTTTTCAGCTGATGTATTATTACATTGAAATATAGTCATTTTCCCTTAATACACTCCTAGATAGATCTGTTGATGTTGTGAAATCTTTTGAAGTTATTTTTAAGTACATAAACCCAGGGAGGTAGAGATAGCTGAGCCGCAGTTATCTGAAGTGTGCAGCCTTGAAGATTAAAGTTGATTTTAAGATTGGATTACGCATGCTGCAGATTTTTACCTTCATTCCATGGCATTTTAGCATTTCTAGTGTTCTCATTGTCAAATTAAATGTTAACCATTAAACCTGCTTTGAAATTCTGTAGGTGATTAAATACAGTTGCACGGTTCATGGAGTTTTTCAGAATCTGAACTGTTATGTTAGTGAATATATAAAGCAGTAACAAACCACTACTTCACTCCTCATCCTTCAGAATGTCCAACTGAATGTCTTCATACTGTGACTCCCCTACATATACGATTGCTTCGCTGTGTGTTATTAAAGCTGTCCTAATATGAGTGCCTTTAAAAAAAAAAAAGGCTTAGTTTGGCCCCCTAGAGCATCCATCAACCCACCGTTATTAATTCTGAATGAGTGCAACCAATGGACCATGAACCAATTTAAGAGTAACCTTGCTGAAATTGAAAATCCCTCTGGTTGCGCCCCCTGATAGTATCATTCAAATTCAATAAAAGAACAAGAGATTGTGTGTTTGTATGTGTGTGTATGTCCATCTGTAGTGCTGAGTATTGCAGTTCTTTCTCAGAGCTATCCTTCACCCCTCTGATGTATAAGCGTGGGTCGTGATTCTGTTTCTCTGTGCATAAGTAAGGACCCCAGAACATCGGGGGTCTGACTCTGATGTGCAAGTCACCTACATATAGACTCTAGTCCAATGGAGAAGACAACTGTTCCTGCAATAGCTTTGGCATTTCCAGTCTGAGTAGATAACGTCTGCACAGACTGTCATGTGGCAACAATGCCACCTGGTGGCTATATTTGCGTTTGGTTTCATGTTTCGAAATATTTGCTGTTTACTTTGATCAGTGGTTATTTGAAGCACCTGTATTGTTAAAATGAGGAAAAAGTGAGGAAAGCATGAGTTAATCCAAGATCCTACATCAGTTTTTTTTTTTATGTTATTCTTGTAGGTGGCATTAGGGTATTTTTCCTCTTATCATCTTGTCAGAATGTCTGCTCAAGACAAGGGCTTATTATTTTGTCAGAGTTACTGCTGAATTGCAGGGCTCTTATTGTGGTCATGTTTGGGGCCGAAGGAGGGAACTTGTCAAACGCTAACTGCACAGCATCAAGTGGCCAGTCAAAAAGAAAAATAAATAAATAAAAGGAATTCAGAGAAAAGTCACCTTCATCACAACAGTTTTGATGTCCTAAAAGTATTTTTTTGTAAATTCAACTGTTTGTTTTGAAACGTTTACTCGCATGCTACTGCAATGACTAACACTAGCCAAAGAGTAACGGGGAAATAAAACACAGAGAGACCTACTTTTTCAAGTCAGACATGTAAATGCAGCCATGCAGACACACATATTGTTAAGTGAGTCATCAGATGTACTTATATTAATAACAGGATCTGATCTTGATAACCGGATCAGTTTCTTCGCTGCTCCTGTTAGTATGCAGTCTGATATAATTAGAGTAAACATAAATCATCAGAGCCATTCGAAAATCACGTCCCACCAAACCTCTCTCACAGTTCATTGGAATGCTGTTGTGAGCTGACACCTGACAGAGGCTTCAGTTAACACAAGGGAGACTAATCCTCTTTATTATAGAGAGAAGAACTAAAACCAGACAGCTGAGCACAGAAAGATAGAGGAAGAGACTGGAATAGAGAGCAGGAAAAGTAGGGATATAAATAGTATGAGAGACATGCACAGAAGCATTTCCAGACCCTCTTTCGTGTAAGTTTGCTGTCACCTTGGCAATATTATGATAGTATCAGCAGTAATATGACCCAGTGAAGTTAAACTGGGAATAGAAGAGGGCCAAGAACTGAACCCTGAGGTACCTCGGTTCTGTGATGTAATATCGACACTCCTTGAAAAAACGTAATGCGCAATATGATAATGTTGAATAAAAGAAAGTTACAAAATTAATCAAAATGTTGTTCTCAAAATAAAAAGTTTTACATAAAATGTAAATATAATGTATAAGTGCCAATTTCATAACTCTGTAATGTTGAATTAAAAAATGAATAATGATTTAGTATGTTACTACTGGGCCTGTTAAAAAGTACTCGCATACTTGTATAATGTACTTTGCCCTAAAAAAAGATTTGAAGACCCAGGAGCAAGACATAGAAGCAAAGGGCAGTCGTTTGCTGAAGGACAGGTCAACAGACTCATTTATCGACCAGCCCCATGGCCCCAAACAAACACGGATTTGTCATTTCACCCCAAGGAGCTGCAGCCACTCCATGTAATCAGAAACCCTCTACTACAGTGGGCTTTCACCCTAGCCTCTAGCTCAATATACAGTTACGCTTATAGTTTCCTTGTCTTGAAGTGGATATACTGTCTCTACCTTACACTAGCTAATAAAAGTCCAGATAGCCAGCTGTCACAAGGTGTACTGTAATTACACCCCTCTGTGTGCTATCTAAACCGTCACTGTAGTAGATGGACTATGTTACACTGGTTATATCTATTTTTACTGTGTTGAATATATAGCCAACACAAATCAATATTCAATGTTCATTTATTTATTTATGATAATTGGGTTTTTAAAATCTATTCTCATTTGTGTTCTGCAGGTACATTAATGACACACATGTAGGTGTGTGAATGATTAAAATTTTTGGGTGAACTATCACTTTAAATGGAAAGCTTAAAAAAAAATGGATGTATTTACTGGCTGCGAAAAAGTACAGAATTATAGATGTTTGTTCTTTATTTATACCTTAATAACATTTATTTTCATCATTCTAAAACATTAAGTTTCCGATTATAAATCACATTTTGATCCCTGTGCTCTAACAATTTGGCACCCTGTGGGACTTACATCTCTTTCTGTCCATCATTCTTTAATCTGTCTTTATTTTCAGGACATGGACTCTATGTGGTACTCCTGAGTATTTGGCTCCAGAAGTGATCCAAAGTAAAGGTCACGGGCGCGCAGTGGACTGGTGGGCTTTGGGTGTTCTCATCTTTGAAATGCTTGCAGGGTAAGACTATGATCTATGGCACTATGATCACCTTCTAAACATTTTACACCAGAGATTTCAACCAGGAATCTGTGTAGACCTGGTACTGTGTAATTTAATTCAGGGGCATCGCAGAGATGTATAAAGCAAACATGAATACATTTTTATGATATACTTTGATAGTGATTTAAAGGAAAATTATCTTATGACCTGGTAACCATTGTATGTAAGGGATATTCTGCTTATTACACGGCTACTTGCCACATAAGAAAAAAAAGGGACATAAATATGAATTTGAAACTTTTTATTGGCATATTTGTTTTTAAATGAACATTTTCATCCTTCCGCAAAACGATATAGTACCACGTGACTAACATTCAAATGTTAGTAAGACAATCTATAACATCTACATATGAATATTGTTTATGAATTGTTAATTGTGGTTGTCCAGTGTTTGTCACAAGAGGGCGCCAAACGGTAATCTTTGTTGGCGCGGAGTGATTTTAAACATACAAGTAGTACCGGCTATTCGTTATTACTTTGGAGCGGTTATTATTTGAAAAGAACAAACCTGCAATCAGAATCAAGCATTCCAGAGAGCCGTGTAATAAAATGTTATTACACAGTTTTACCAATAATATTTAGATTAGGTTACACTTTATTTTAAAGACGTCATCTGGTACTACATGCACTTTTTCAAGCTGTTTAGACTGAAATGTGTGTTGGGAGTGTTTGTACAAAACCACCCTACAATGATAAAGATCCACCAGTAGTTTTCTTTAAATTTAATAAAAATAAGTTGCGCCTTCCGAAATCAAGCCATTCTCAAATGCATGTCGATGTTGCGTCACACCGACAGAGGCCACACTCACAATAGTTGATTGACAGCAGCGTGTCACACAGACAAAACTGGTGTCTTACCCAAGGGGCAACCTCCTCTAGTGAAACCAACATGGAAGTGATTAAAACTCATTTCAATTCATCGACTAGCCGCTGGAGGCTGGCTCCAAAAGGGAGTCAATCACATTGACCCTCCATGTTAAAATGCCCAACTTTACATTAGAAAAAAACATGTTTACAGCCTGGTACAATTTTTTTTTTTGTCTATATAGCTAATTTTGCCCTTCGTGACAACTGTGAGGGGGGTGAACTCATCTATTTAAATTATATTAAGCATTAAAATTCTGCATTAATTAAGGGCGTGGCCACTTGAGTGACAGGTTGATTGATCAACCGCCAATATGTCGACGAGGTAGGCGGGCGTGGTTTCATCAACTAGGCACCTCAGTTCCGCCCACGTCCCGCCTCTTTGCCCATTTTGGATCATCCAGGAGTGATGTGCGGTGACGCGTTGCCAAGTTGGGGGCGTCGCCTCCGCCCACTTTAGGCTTCAAAAACGCTCTTCAGAAACCCCTGAGTGACGTCACGGACCATTGTGTTTTACGGTCTATGGTCTTACCTCAGAGCCGCCCTGAGTGAGCCGTCATCAGACCGAGACGCAGAGAACAAGCAAGACTCCTAAGAGATTGATGTGTTTTGTTGTTGAATGTATTAATGAACAGAGCAGAAGTTGTTTGCCCCCGACATCTGAGTGACTAAAGACGCAGAGGATTAACGTTACATTCGGTTCTGAAGGGAAACGCCTCTTGATCTACCAAAATGCGTTTATGTTCACGTGAATCATTCATCATCCAGCCTCACCTACAGAAGCAGTATAGTGAGTATAATGTCTTTTAATGAATCTTTGCAAATCACCTTTCCTAATTATGTGCTAATTAGCAAGTTTCACTATGAATGAAAGATCCTCTGAGAGTGCCTCGGAAAAGAGGGGTGGGGTCAGCGGAGCTCATGAAGATTTAAGCACACAGAACAGAGTGATTTATAAAGAGCTATCTTTGAGAAATTTTGAAGCAATCTTTATTACAAACTTTCAATTAAGAATCATATAATGTAGTGGAAAATTGGCTTTGTATGATCCCTTTAATGTGTTCATTTTACAATTTAATTATACATTTAAGAACTGAGTAATATTAATTAACTACATGTACTATATAGTTAATGTTAATATTAGTGTTTGGTTTAGGGTAACTTGCAAGTCATTTTATTAATTTATTGTTATTATAACAGTATATAACATGTAACACGGTTACCTTGAAATAAAATGTCACCCTATATTTTTATTATTGGAAGTAAATGGGTTTGATAAGAATCAGAAAACCCCTGATTTACAGCAAAGCAATACAGTCATTTAATTTCCATCTCTTAAAAACGTCTGTGACTTGCACGTGTTTGTGAATAAAGGGAATTTCAAATCCTATTTTATGACAACTATTTTCCATGTATAATTTAATTGCCCTTATGCTAATGGCTCCTTGACCAAAACCAGTCGCCAGTTGCTATTTCCCTTCCTGTGTGGCTCAGAATGTATTTGTACTGGCTTGTGGTCAGGAAAAATCTGCTATTTTCAAAGATGCACCACAAGAGGGCAGCAGTGGAATATTAGACCCAGAGTTCTGCCAAAGGCCCAAATCTCTGTCTCAAAGCAGATGGCCTCTTCTTTGCTGCCTTGGTATTTATCCTTATCATGATATGTATCCTTATTTGCCTAGACGTTTATCCCTGCAGCCTACATTTAGTGTGAACAAACTGGCATATTTAATATGCACACAGATAATCTGCTCGTATTTACAGTATCTCAGGGGGCGGAAAAAAGATTACATCCAGATTAAATTCTTATTACCAACACACGTGGGCTTAAATGTGTGATAGAACAGCATGCAAACTGTATAGATATATATATATATTTTTTTTTTGGCATAATTTCTGTCTTGCACAAGTCAATGTGTTGATTTTGTCACACGTACTCCAAAGCCGGTGTGAAAGTAAACTTCTTCCCTCCTGGTATAATTTTGGATGCTGTAGTGTAAATCCCGTCCAAACTGCTCCATTTTCCCACCTCAAAATCTGCCCTAGTGCTTTCTCAGGCTCTCGTGTGGAGGAAAAAGTGACCCAACCTCTCCATTCATCCCAGACTTCTTTTGAAGTGTTGGCTCCTGCATGTGAGTGAGAGAAAATGACCTGGTCCCTTATTTTTTCAAGATACAGGCACATGGGTCATAAGCACAGCTTGCCCAGACACACAAAAGCTCTCTTCAGTCATCTCTGAGTCTGTGAGCGTACTTGTCAGTGTATGTCAAAGGTCGTTTCAGACTCTTTTGGAAAATGTGGCAACAGTTGAAATGCCTCCTCTTGGTTTGAGCTATGAAAAGAGTCACAACCCCATCGCAGTGAACGCATATATAGATGTAACCAAATGTCTTGTTGGTGATATTCTATTTCAGAAATAACTGCATGTAGGCACCACATTGGTGTGTGTATCTAAAAACTTAGAAATGCAACAACATAGTAAATAAAAAAAAAAATTTAAAAATGTATTTTAGATGAAGACAGGATTGGACACTTCACGTGTCTGGGGTGTGTAAAAGAAAGAGAGGGTACATTTAAGCATATGTGAGAAACTCTCGCTCTACTTGGGGGATCCAAAGGAAATGACAGGTACTACTTCCTCTGAAAGTTTGAGAGGAAACTCTAGTCTCACTCAGGGCTCTCCTGAGAGATCACCTCTTTGATTAACTTCAGAGTTCATGTAAATTTGACATACTTTTTTTCCAACTTTGCTTTTTCTAGCCATGCACCATATTGAATCACCTTGAAATGCAAACATTTTGCTCTTCTCATTAAAGGAAACTGGATTTCATGAGCAGGGTGAGGGCTGGGATATCGCATACACTACTTGCAATTAAGGAGGCATTGAATTGTAGTAAAAAGACATTTAGAACTAAATATTTGTTTTCTATTCATAAAAAAATCCTGCATTCAAAAATAGCATAAGAGACTTTCCAAATATTACAAAATACCTTTCTAACCTCTTTTCAACCTTCTTACTACCTTATTGCTGAGGCCAATGCCTGAAAATGGCAAAGGTCTTCCAAATGTTGTGTGGAATCTCATCAAGAGCAAGTTTAAATATGGAGATGAGTACAATCTGGAATACTTTGACCAAAATTATACATATACACATACAGAAGCATGTGCAAACTTTGTCATGAGAATGTATATTACATTTTTAGGAATTTCTACAAGCAACAATAATATTTTCCAAAAGCAGAGAGCATAACAGAATAGAACAGAATGCGAGGGTCTCAAGGCACATTTTTTTAAGTGTCTTAAAAATACCATAGTCATGGCACGAGGTACAGAAAAACAGCAAGACACAATGCATAAATGCTGAAAGTCTGCATACGTACATTGGTTAATGATATAAAAATATACCAGATGGACAGAATTCAGTAGCTGGCCTAGTCAATGCGAATATCAATAAATTGATTGATAATTGATTAACTAATATAAATAATTGTTATTAATTAATCAGCAAATCATTTCATTATTATTATTTTATCGGTTTTTGGTCTTAGTTATAATACAGTAGTTAATTCAAGAGTTCAAGAGCACTTGTTTTTCTCAGTGGAATCTTGGCCACACCTATGCTGTTATGTAAAAGTTTCTGCTTTTTCCCCTGTCACCAGCCACTGCTTACAGTAACACTATAGAGATGAATATGCCTCTTCTGCTCACTTTCTCCTTTTCTCCATCTCTCTTTTCCATCACCCACAAGAAGGAATAGCTGCAAGTTCTGCTCTCCTGGCTTCTCTCTCTGTTTATGGTTTCCACGCTCAGTCTGTCCTGGTCAATCCATTATGTGGAACCACCTTACTCTGCTTCTTTCAGAAGCCTGCAGTTTTTTAAAGAAATGGGAAATTCTGTCATCCTTTACTTACCTTAATGTCATTCCAAAATGTATTTTTATTCATACACAAAAGTAGACTTTTATAATGTTTTTTTTTTTTTTTCAGTAAAAGGCTGTGGTGACCAGACACTCTTAGATATATCAATCAACCATGACAGTAATATATGTATATATGGCTCTTTTTTGTCTAGAATTAATGGAATTAAATTAAGTATTACATTTAAAAGTAATAGCTTACATAAAAAAGGAAAATGTGAGTAAAATATTCACCTTCAGGCCATTCAAGGTGCAGATGAACTTGTTTCGTCAATGAAACATATTTAAGGAAATAATATTTGAAGAGCAAAAAAAAAATGATATTACCTCTTCAACAGTTGATCCTCTGCAGTGATTGGGTGCCATCAGGATGATAATCCAAACAACTGGTAAAACATTACAGTAATCCACAGTCCATCAGGTAACATTTTGTAAAGCAAAATTCTGCGTATTTGTAAGAAACAACCGTACTCTAGCAACTCTAAAAGTCTTTCATCCATAGTGAAAAAACCCAGCTTGTTAGAAACATGCATAGATCAAACACAATTTACAAGTAAAAACAGACCAAATCAGTTATAAACAAATATGTTGATAGATTTTGATGCAAGAGGACAAAAAGTGATGGTTTTATTCATTACAAAAACACCACTTTTTGCCTCACAAGACTGATGGATTGGACGTAATTAACTGTGGATTATTGTGATGCAATGTTTGGACTCTTATTCTGACGGCACCCATTTACTGCTGAGGATCCATTGGTGAGCAAGTGATAACATTTCTCCAAATGTATTGCCATGAGAAAAACAAACTCATCTACATCTTGAATGGCCTGATGGTGAGGCAAATTGTAATTTTTGGGTGAACTGTCTCTTTAATTTTACTGCGGTCATTCTGGGTGATACTCTTTTAAGCCATTGCACATTTGTCCTCCCTGTTGTGCAGCTCTGCAGTAATGGCTTGTTCAGTGTCAATCACTGCAGGGTCTTTCACTCTATATTTTGCTGCTGATGTATGTCGCATCTTCACTGTTGACACTTAAGTTCTGTCACTGTCAGAGATCTATGCCCTCATGAGACTTCAGGTGGTCGCCTAGTAACAGGCTCATTAGCATCTCTCACTTCGTCTATCCCTCATATTCAGCGGCTCTTTTCAGTGCCAGCTGGATGCAGGCATTAAACACAAGCTCATTGAGAGTGCAAGGATGTTTGATGGCATGTTGGTCGAGGCTGGAAGTCTGTAATGGAGGGGTAATGGATTACACAGTGTGAGCTGGAGAATCACTCTAACAGACATTAGAGAGCACACATTACATGGACAAGAAGCATTATACTGAGACACAGTAAACAGTAGTCATTAAGAGGCCTAAATGGCACATTCAGCCCATGCAAGCCTCCTCCAGTGGCACAGATCAGGGTTGCATCTGTGAAATGGACACCTAAAAGTGATGCTATATACAAAAGAAAGGTCTAAAAAGTTATTTGTCTTTATTGAATTTATGAGTATGTATTAAATTTGCAATTATAGCGGGTTGAATATTAATATATGAATAATTCAGATAAAGATAGACGACACTAGTAAATATATTTAAAGCTTTTCCTGCTTAGTGCAATTATGACACATTATTGGTCATTTTTTTAATTGTATTTTTTTCCCCCTAAGGTATCCGCCATTTTTTGATGATAATCCCTTTGGCATCTACCAGAAGATCCTGTCTGGAAAGCTGGAGTTTCCACGGCATCTGGATTTCTATGTAAAGTACGTTTGATAAAGAAAACACAACCGAATGACACATGGCATATTTATAGCATAGATAAAACACAATGTCTAGTGAGATCATGTCAGCATCAACATGAAATATTGTTTGATCTCAAACTTATATGTTTTGGGGGAAAATCTGTTTATTGCTAGCTAAAAGTAATAAAAGTAGTTGTTTTGTTTTTTTATTTAAATAAATTCGGGAAGGAAAACAAGCAAACTCATGGTATCAGTATCAAGACTTTGAACGATACCCAGCTCTATTAAATGGAAATATTAAAGAAGATCCAATAAAAATGGCAAAATAATATAACACTAAATAACTTAACTTAAAAATATAACAATAAAAGAGCATTCAAATGTATTATGTAAATAAATTTAAAATAACAAAAATGTTTATTAATATAATTTTTTATCATCCTTTCTTCAAAAATGCAATAAAAATAATAAATTATGGCCCGGTTTCACAAACGGTGCATAGCTTAAGCCAGGACTAAGCATTAGTTAAATTAAGATATTTAAGCAACTTTTACAAAAATGCCTTTTAAGAAAATATTACAGGTGTGCATCTTAACACAGAACAATGACACTGACATGTTTTAAGGTATGTCAGAGCAAGATATTCTCATCTGAGACAGCTCAAAATGCTATTTAGTCTGGGACTAGCTTAAGCCTTGTCTGTGAAACTGGGGTTAAATGTCCCTGAATATCAATAATGACTCTCCAACAAAAGCATCTTAAATACATTAAAATCATTTGTTATTATGGTACTCTACCTGTTATAAAGGCAAAACTTTTACAGACATTTTTATTTTTCAAGAATAACAGGGTGTCTTTGCTGCATCTCTATAACCAGAAAAGAGTCTTTGGCATGAAAAAAGTTTAAAACCCCTGTTTTAGAGAGTTAAGAGACATGCTCTCACAGTTATACATGCATTTAAATGGGCACACAGTTTCAAAATAACTCCTGTCTTCTAATGAACTCGTCTAAACACATCAGCTAAGCACACTGGAGTGGAGGTATCCTCCAGATTGCAGATAGGCGGGTGTCTATTTACTCTATTACTCACAGTGCGTTTGAACTAAAGAAGTCAGGATTCAGCAAATGACCCACTCTCCCCTCTTGACGTTCAAAACAAGGAATCCATTAGCTTATCCCACTTAATAAAACATAGCAATATCCTCTCTTAGTTTTAACATCTAAAAAGGCATCGCAGCTGTACAAACACATACACAAAATGACATCACAGCTGCATTTCCTAATATGGCTTTTGTCCGCTAGGGGCTAAATTAGCATTCACTGCTTCAAACGGCCTGCACTCCAGAGACAAAGACAGCATGAGGAAGCTCTCGGAAATAGAGACAGACAGTCACCTCAGGCAAAGCGAATCCGTGTTTCCGTTCGACTGGCATGTTTACTCTAGTTACAATTATGAAAGCAGCCAAAACTACGACTTATGTCAGTAGGGATTTACCAAGCTTGATAAGATAATGGTATCCTGAAGTCAAACACACATGATCAGTGGAGAATGAATAACATCTGCAAGGGAGGCCAGAGTGAATGGTAAGGTCATCTGTAGCACGATCGCTCCAAGCGTCTCTGGTGTTAGGTTGAGTGAGAACATCAACGGCGCAGCAGTAAACATGCTAATGCGCTCGTGTTCGCAGCTTGAAGTCTGTTGGGTAATGGATACAAATTGATTTTAAACCCTAATACTTAAGGGTTATGCGAAAAGCTTAATGCTGGTAGATTTGTATGTGTGTAGCAGAAATTGTTTTCCTGTTAATAAGCTGCACTATGAATAATTGATTACACTTTTTTAAGGCTTCCTTGTTAAAGCGTAATTATACATTTAAATAGTGAGTAATGTTAATTAACTACATGTACTATTTGGTTGTGATTAGGATTAGGGTTTGGTTAAGGGTTACTTGCATGTGTTTATGCATCATTTATTGTTATTATAATAGTAAGTACATATAATGTTTAACAAGGACACAGTAAAATAAAGTATAATAATAATTTTAGTTAGTAGTTATACTGGGTCAATAAGCATACTGGCATACTGCAGAAGATATTGGTGTGTGAGATTTAACTGTTTCATATTTGTGGTAATATTTTTGGTAAGGGTACTACAATGGTAAAGGTTAACGTTAGTTAACAGTTAAGGTAAGTTACTAATACTAATGACTAATTTACGAATATGTTGTAGCAGTTATATGGTTATTGCTTAATTATTCTTATTTATATCAACCATATTACTTCAGATTAGTACTGTAACTGTAAAGGTTTTCTTTTTTATAAATTTTGTATTATTAGGTAATGTTAGCATGCAGGACTATTGTATTCTATATATATATATATATATAGAGAGAGAGAAACAGCACACACACACACACAGACATATATGTACAGGTAATCACCCTAAGATTTTGCAAGTTCTCTTACTTAGAAATCATGGAGAGGTCTACAATTTTCAGCATAGGTGCAATTCCACTGTGAGAGACAGAATCTAAAAAGAAAAATCCAGAAATCGCATTGTATGATTTTTTTGCAATTTATTAGAGAATTACTGTGTCAAATAATTATTTGATCACTTGAGGCAAAACAATTTAATATTTGGTACAGAAGCCTTTGTTAACAATTACAGAGGTCAAACGGTTCCTGTAGTTCTTCACCAGGTTTGCA
>JAUCMT010000001.1:25352335-25397011 GCA_032357475.1 Enteromius thamalakanensis
TGGATCATCCAGATGGTCCCTGGCAAACTTCAGACGGGCCTGGACATGGGCTGACTTAAGCAGGGGAACCTTCTGTGCGATTAAATACTTATTTAACACAGTAACTCCCAAATAAATTGTTAAAAAATCATATGGTTTCTGGATTTTTCTTTTTAGATTCTGTCTCTAACAGTGGAAATCCACCTATGCTGAAAATTGTAGACCCCTCCATGATTTCTAAGTTAGAGAACCTGCAAAATCACAGGGTGATCAAGTACTTATTGACCTAATATGTATATATGTATGTATGTGTATATATATATATATATAATATTTATATATTGATTTCAGAAATACATTTTAAAGATTTTAGACTTATCATCACCCAGCACATAATTATGGATAGCTGTACATTATAGTGAAGATTTAACCTTTTTTTCTTGAAAACAAAATTTTACTTTTTAAATTATTAACTGTGTTAACTATGCTAATTTTTAAGGACTTGTTTTAACATACTTGTATACTTATTTAAAGAGACGATTTAAGATATTTCAAATATAAAATGTTGTAATGCCTACACTCACTTGCGGAAAACAAATTAAAATAATTACGTAATTTAATTTCAACAAAGCTGTAGGGATTTTTAGTCTCACTCATTTATTGGCTATTAGCCATAACATTCAAAGAATTATTGATTTATTTGAATCAGCCACTTTTTCAATATTGGTGCATTCTTTATCTCAATGTCCGTCTTTATAAAATTGAGCATCTATATAATTAAGTGTGTTTCAGCATGGTTCTCATCTTGACTTTGTTTATCTAGGGACCTAATTAAGAAGTTTCTGGTGATTGATCGGGCAAGAAGGCTTGGAAACATGAAGGTAAGCAAGATCCTGGTGACAGATATTTTACATTGTTCTTCCTATGTGGTTGAGCAAAGTATTTCAGCAGGAATTAGCATCTGGGATGTTTCCTTTGAGAACGCCTTATGGCTATATGACTTTTTTATAGTCATATCAAATTCAAGGCCGTCTATGAATCATCGAACAGAATAAACTCTGTTTCTAGGCCAGCTTTGCATCTTAATAAAGTTGCACGTGGCGAATAATAAGACCTTGATTGAGTCTTTTTCCCAAAGGCCACAGTATGCCAAATATGTTTCCAGTTACGATAAGAAAGCTTCCTATCTGCCTAGAGAGGATGAGATGAGGCTCTGGAGAAACTCCCTGGACCTTCAGAGAGCGATCCTGACACCGGGCAACTCTCCCACTATACCTCCTTCCAACCCTCATCAGACGAGGTGGATACAGGGGAAAGAACTACAGACAGAGTTCTAGTGCAAAATATATCTGCATCTCCAGCTATAGCATTTCAAACAGTTGTGGTTTAATGGCATTTACTTTACTAAACTGTCCTTTCAGAGGAAATAATTCGGTAACTGGCGCCAGCTGAAGTGGCAGCATGCTCCAGGCCTGTCATGAGTAATGTGATGCATATTGTGATGGTGATGTCATGGGAAGTTTGTGGACGGTTGCGTCTGGGTGTCATTTTCCCATTAGCTCCAGTTAATGCTGGTATTATAATTCTCCACACGTGAGGAATGAGCTCCGATGAAATATGCATCTCGCTGTTCTGTCTGTCCGGGGTTTGTTCCTTTTTGTCATCAGATCAGATTCAGAGTTAAAGACAAAGATGGAAACCCTTTTTTAAAAGAAATGTTACTTTGGGTGGACTTTTTTCAGGCTAGATGTTTCTGTTGTTAATTTAGCGCTTTCTTTCTTTTGCTTTTTCTCCTCTGACTACATACAATGAGAGTTTAAGACCCAGCAGCCTAATCACAGCTGTGTTTGCACTGTTTCCACAGCAAGGCCAGGTCCTGCTGGCAGCGCTCATTCACAAGTGCTGATATCTGTTATTCCACTTGAGTGAATGAGGATCTGTCAGGCTCCCACAGCGCAATGCATGGCCCAATTTTGGAAATTTCTAGAAGACCTCAGTAGGCTAGCATAGTTGTCCCACTTTTCTTTTCCCTCTCTAAGAAACTAAAAAGGTGGCTGAAAAAACTCTTTGGGGTCAAATGAGAAGTGTCGTGTACAAGGTTAAATGAGGTTTTTATTCCTACAGTGGTGGTTTGTCTCAAAATGTAAGACGTCTACCTCTATATTCATTTAGTTCTATTAATCTATCATGTTGTGTATTATTTTTGTCGTCTTCCAGAATGGAGCCGATGATGTGAAGAAGCACAGATGGTTTAAGTCAGTAGACTGGGATTCTGTGCCCTGTAGAAAACTCAAGGTAAGCATCATATAGAGCTTTAGAGTATATCCTGTTATTAATTTATGTTGCTTTTCATTTTTGTAAGATTTCTACATCATTACTGGCTACAAAAACTGTGACAGTGACTTATTAAAAAGTGATCATCTTTTACTTTATTTACTGGTAGAATTATATAGCCAGAATATTTCCCATGGTTTACTAGAAATATTACAGTTTCCCAGAAATACTTGGTAGCGGATAGTGGAAAGTATACACGCCCGTTCAGTTTGGGGTTCTGTCGATTAAAAACACTAGGGTTACACTTTAGTATAAATATATGCTTTTAAGCTTTTAATGCTTTAAAGCTTCGCTTTTATTAACATATTGGCTTTTTATTACAACTTATAAAGCATATATTCTGTATGACCATATTTAACCCAATAGCTAAAATTAAAAACTACCTTGCTATTAATAAATATTGGAATTGGAATTGGACTTTAAAATAAAGCATGACCAACACTAGCATTGCGATTACAAGATGACTGTTTGTTGTATTAAAGTGCTCCTATTATGGGTAATGAAAGGTTCATATTTTGGGAGTGCTCATGGTCATGTTGTCTTACAATATGGATTTTTTTATTTGCTTAATGACTCCCAAACAATTCGCTCAACAATGAATTTTTCCAAACCCCTTCTTGTGATGCTAATCTGCGGTGATTAGTGTAATTGGTTACAGTTTATTACATCATGCCTGTATTGTCTGATAAAGCAGCATTTGTGAGCGTAGCACTGCTTTGTGTACAGAGTTACCGGGGAAACTGCTAGTTAAACGCTCCAAAAGCTACACCTAGTGGCAAAAGATAAAATTGCAATTTCATTCAGACCAATAAGAAAGACCCATCAAGTGGGCAGACTCTTGGCGATTTTCCACTACACAGTACCAACTCGGCTCGGCTCGACTCGGTTCTGTTTGGTTTTCCACTGTGTAAAAGTTGTACCTGTACCTCCACAATAGTACCTGGTTGTCATAGCGAAGCTGCAGGAAACTGCCGTGACGTGATCTTCTACGCGACACACACCCGCTACGGCAACCAAACGAAGGAAAGTCTGCACCTCCTTGTTTGACCACGGCGTATTCTTCCGAGTTGCCATAATATTTGATAGTCACGCAATCTCTGACCAAACTTTTTAAAAATGGCGGGGTTATTCTGGATACTATTGCTGGCGCGTGCAATGATGACACAGTGAATAGTGACGATTCTCTCTGACCAATCAGAAGTCTGCTGTGTTTTCACGTCACATTTTAGTATCGCCTCAGCTCGCTTGGAACCTCGCCGGAGGTGGTAACGAAAAAAAGTACCTGGAACTTTTACACAGTGGAAAACCAAACAGAGCCGAGTCAAGTCGAGCCAAGGCGAGCTGGTACTGTGTAGTGGAAAAGCGCCATATATGCTAATATTTCTTGTTGTTGTCAACATGAAACGGATTGGGATTCGTTTGAAAAACGAATCGCTTCAGTGATTCAGTCAACTCTTTCTTTGGAGAGAGAATACCTTTATACACCGTGCACTTTCAGATTTAAAACTTTGCAGGATGTTTTCATTCACTTACAGCTGTATTACACACTACATAAAAGGCAGCACTTTGATATTAAACTTGTTATTTAACATAACAAAAAAATTGTTTTAGCTTAGTTTATTCCTGTGATGGCAAAGTCTTATTTTCAGCAGCCATTACTCCAGTCTTTAGTTTTACAGGATCCTTCAGAAAACATTCTAATATGCTAATTTTTAAGGAGGAGGAAAAACAGTAATACATTTAGAAACTGTGATGCATTTTTAAAGATTTTTTGATGAATACTTCCACTTTTGATCAATTTAATGATCAAAAAGATGAATTTATTTACTGACTGCACACGTTTGAATAATAATGTGTATTTTACTGTATCTGAAGCGTTTTAATAAGTTTTTCTCATTGCTGTGACAGCCACCCATAGTTCCCAAGGTATCTCACGAGGGCGACACATCTAACTTTGACACCTATCCAGAGGATGAGTGGAAGAAGGACACACCAGTACCAGCTAAGGATCTGGAAATTTTCAAGAACTTCTGAATTTTTATTTTTTTTTAATGGATAAAAAGACAGGACTGGTAGAAGATAATGATTAAGAGCTGAAGTTTTCACCTGATCCTTCAGGGGACATTAAAATGTCATAGTTACATTATTATAGGCACGTCTTGCCTGCTTGTCCCTGAGTCCTGCACACTTCAGAATCAGAAACAGACTTCTTCTGATCATCATTAATGTCAATATAATCATGGTCAAACATTTACAGAGCAAACAGTTCATCACTTCAGCATCATCTACTGGGTGATGAGCTACTTGATTCAACACCCTCTAAATCTTTTATATTATGCAAAAGTAATGTTTTAAAAGATTTGAAATAAGCAATATCAAGGTTCTGTTCAATGTTCTTTTTGCTGGATCAAAACGGTATCTTTGCTTATGCCTAAACATGTATGGTCATGGTTGCGTTTTGGCTTTATGTTTTAAACAGCTTGCTGAATTAGAGCTTTAAGCCTGACAAATTTAGGTTTGTGTTGATCTCAACTCGCTGTTTTGATCCTTTTCTCCTACGTGGTATTGCTAAAGAAATTTCGTAACATTAGGCCTGTTTCACACTGCACTCTCGAGCAGGCATGTAAACAAAGCAACGTTATGCTTTTATAATAGCAGCATTTTTCGAGTGCAACATTTTAGCCAGTCTATACAAAAAAACTGCATAGTCAATGTAAATGGAGTTTTAAAATTATTAAGACTACAAAATGTATACTAATACTATACATATTAAATAATAAAATAATATAATAATTTTACACATGGCTGTAGGCATTATTAATCTACAAAACTCAAACTCCAAACTGTAACAATGACTTTGATTCATTCATATTTACCTAACAGAAAGTGCTGCTGATGTGTGTGTGTGTGTGTGTGTGTGTGTAGGTAACTCCAGTTTGTTTTTTTTTATACTGTAACCTTTTGATGTATGTAAACCTATAATAAGAAAATAATGCTTTGGCAAATTAATTACTTCATTAAGTCATAATTATGAGGGGGAAGGGGTGGAAAAGCTAGAATTATGAGACAAGTTAACCCTGAAATGCATTTGGTCTTTAGCAACCCGGACATACAGTATACATCCAGCAACGATGGATCTCCACTGCTGCAATAGCAAAAAACTCTTCTTATGTTTTAAGGTCAGTTACAAAAAGAATAAAATAAAAGCATTTTTTTACCTTTCGAAACTTTAAAGGGTTCAATTAAAGCCGATGATTTTACTACCGCTGTCATTGTCAGAAGGCACATCCACAGTACATTCAGCATCTGACCCATATTCACGATCTCAACCATATTCTCAATATCAATTAATATTTTGATAACTGGCAGTTTATTCACCACTTCCGGCATCAGATGGCTGTGACAGTTATATTTCATCGTGTACAGTAATTGCTCTGCAGTAAAGCCATTCAAACCAGTTAAATTTTTGCTGATTATATTCTTTTTGTTTTATGCCTGCAGTAGTTATGAGTGACACGTTACATCATCATTGTGTATCAAACAGTGCCACCTCAAAGAATAAAGATGCATTGCACATGTTGAGTCATCAGATATGTTTATATAGTTGCACAGAAAAAAAACACATTTACATACCTAGTGACCCTATACACTTTTTACCAAAAAATCCTAAATCAGAAAACAGGCATTCTTTTGTATTTGATTGGTTTTTTTTTCTTGTTATATTGTTTATAATGAGGAATACTAAAAAAGTTGTCTAACTTTCAAAAATGAAGAAGGGAGAATCTCTAAAGACTTGAAGTATGCATTTAAGGGTTACATTTTGTCACAATTTCAGCTGTTATGACTTTATATCTTAGTTTTGACTTAAATTAAAACATAAATTATTACAAAGTTTATGACCAATTTTTGCAATATTTTGATTTGTCATCATTTTGAATAATGGTCCCTACCTTAGACGAAATAACAACTTTAAAATAAAATATTTAGTTATTATTATAATTGAAAATTGAGATTAAAAAGTCTCAAAAACTCTGTTTCAATTACATTTTTTTCTCATAATATGAGATTTTGGACTGTTTGTCATTATTTAAACTTTTTATAATTTGTATTTTTATTTCTACTTTTACCTCATAATTTGATCTCGTAACATTTTCATAATTGCAAGCTTTTATTTCAGAATTACTCTGAAAACAAAGTGTCTAAATTATTTTAATTACTTTGGCATTACAATTTTATTTACCAAAGCTATTATATATATATATATATATATATATATATAGTCCCAAAATAAATGAACAGGAGTTGTCTGCAGTGTGAAACAGAACGTTTTTTTAGCACATAAAAAATGTTAAAATAAGTATGACTGCCCTGCCGTCCCTGCAGTCTTTTCCATTCATCAGTGTTACATCTTTGCAGTTACATACTATTGTGCAGCATCTCACGTTAACCACAAAAGCGCAGTTTGTGTGAACAACCCCCAGAATCCAAAGAGCTTTTAAACACATTCCTGCCAGGATGTCAGAGTAAGAATAGCAGGTAAAGTAAAGGCACAATAGCACTAACCATGACCTCACAAACCTGTAAGAAACTAATAAATTAGCGTTAATGCTTGTATTATGAGATGCCTGATCACATACTTTGGCTGTTGTGCTTAATGATGTTTTATATGTGTTTACTAATTGGTTAAGTGCAGAAACAATTTACTAGCCAGGTGTTTTCTAAATCATAGTTATGGGGGTGAATTTAGCAAACACAGTTTACATTGCTTCGTTATGCTACTTAATATATGTTGGGCATTTAAAAGCCTTGCAGAGAATTGACTATGGTGTGAAATGCTTTAGAAATGTAGCTACTGTGTGTATGTTCAAAACAATTCTTCCTGTTTCTGGACTTCCATAGTTTTTCTTAACTGCTTGTGTCTGAAGCAGTAATCTATCATTGTAAAGTGTCTACTGAATATCATTTATTTGATATCATTTCTTGAAATGACTGTTCTTTTTAAATTGCAAATGCAGTTTTATACTAAGGAACGCAACTTGCAGATTTCATATGGACTTGACTGTTACCATCTTGTGGATTTTCTTCTTCTTTTACTGATTGTTTGTCGTTGTTTCCTGTGTGAATAATTTTGCTGTCGATTTTTAGTGTTTTCTTTTATACACTTGTTTGAGAGAGAGAGAAAAGTAATTTATATTGTTTGCAACAGCAAAAACTAAAATAAAGTTCTATGAACTTAAAAATTGACACAAACCCAGCATAGGATTTTATACTGGTTTTTAATCACACTTTTATTTTTTAGTTTATCAGTACTTTCATTTGATTGCCTTCTGCACATTTATGGTGTATTTTGGATGGTACAAGTGCAATGTTACCTGCAACCAAGCTGTTATAAAAACTGAGAAAATCTGCGAATCCTACATCCATGAAAATAAACGGAACTTTTCATGTGAGCTAAACTATTTGACTAATAGTCTGTTTTAACTTTTCAGTGTACTCTGACTTAACTTGTTGAAGTCTTATTGAGATGGGTTGCACTTTCAGTTTGATGGCACCAAGCCATACGCTCATTCACACCAGCCTCAGGAACCTTTTAAACTACAAGCTTAGTGGAAATTATTAGTCCATTTACTGTACGACTTATAATATTCTCATTTTCCTATATACCCATGATTTAATGCCTGCCACGGTTTCATATGCTAGTATTTCCCTCAATTGGTCCCTTTATAGTTTATTTTCCTTTAGTATGCATGTAAATGTACATTAACAGAACAAATTAGCATCACTCCTTTCCTGCAAAAGCAGATGAATGATCTCATCCATTAAGGTGCCTTGAGACTGTTGCATTTTTAAGAGGTTGTTTCACTCTCTAACCCCTGTGGTTAGACTTCACCCGTAGAGAAATGTTCAAACATAAACTTTCTTTCTTCCCTCTGCTCCTTGTAAAATCTGACTACAGTTTAAACATTTTAAAGACATTTAGTCCTGTCAGACACACCGCTGGGACAGACTAATTTGACTTAATAGTTCCCTTACGGTCTTCAAAATGCCTGTACGATGGAACTGTCTCCAACCTGGTAGGAATTGGTTTAAATGTATGGTACTGTATATGTACATTGTAAGCAAAAAATCTGTAAAATTTACGGTTAAGAAACTGGGAGCTGTGGTTGCCGGAATGTGAGCGTAAAAAATATGGTAACAATGTTTTTTGTTTTATGTTAAATTTACAGTTAATTACCGTACTTTCATTAACCAATATATTGTTAATATACCAAGCTATTAAAGTACTGACATCTGTTTTGTAGCTTTGAAATACACTGATAAGCACCAAATGCAGAAGGTGATGAGAAAGTCACATGATGAATCTCAGCCCATCACAAGTTTTTTTTAAATATGAATATATTTATAGAAGATGCTCAGTGTCATTCACACAAACACTAAACACCATCATGGTGAGTTAACTGAAATATGCAATTAACATTCATTTAACATTACATGTGACACACAACCCTAATAAACATAACTGATAAAAAAAAAAAAAAAAACTAAGAAGAAAGTAAGAAGTTATTTCAAATAAAAAACATCAAATTCAAACAAAATTTGAAATGCAATGCAGGGAATTCTGGGAATGTCAGTTTATGTTTTTTCCCTGTACATTTTACAGGAATTTACTGTTAACCATTTAAATTTTTTTCCCGTAGCATTTTTAGTTTTTTACTGTTAAAATCACAGCTATTTTTTTTTACGTGTACCACCGCTCTTTGGCAGCTTTGCATAATATATTTCTACAGGAAAGCAGAAAAACACATTTGAATTCAACAACACGGTTATGGTGTATCCATCTTTGCGTACACTCATCTGTTTATATTTAGGTTGCAACAAATTTTGGATTTATCACCATTGGAAAGCTGCGATGTGAAAAGTTGCAGCTGCTGTTTTAATTCTTGGTACTCTCCGCGCAGCTCTTACCTGATGACTCTTTTTGGCTGAGTCAGTTGCATTGAATGATGTTCTTTAATCTCTTTTTGTCCTGTAGAAGACAGATTTTGTTCATTTCTTGCATCAGAGTTACTTTATTTATTAGCAAAAATTACAGTGTCAGCGCTGCTGCTGTGTTGGAAATAAACCTGATGTGAATTTGCAGCTTGGAGCAAGGAATCTTAAAGTTGCTGAGTGCGGTGGAGTCTGCTTCTATAAACCCAGCAAACCCACCATTACTCCATCGTTCACCTACATGGCTCTCACTTAACCCCTCACCTTCTAGACTAAACGGGTTAAAACACCTCAATTTAGAAATAAAACTATGGGACGACACCTTGTAATGACTGGTAACCACAGCGATCGGTGCAATTAAACAGCTTTAGGTTCTTATCTCATCAAAGAGTCCTGTCATCAGACCACCACCACACCCACAATGAGATATTATCATGAAGGAAACTACACCTATCTACCAGCTACACCTTCACACACTATCACAAATGACAGCCTCTCAAGTTGTATTTACAACTAGGAAGCTCTGAGGTTATTTTGATTCCTGAGTTTCAGAGTTGGGGAGACTTTAAACTAAGCAAGGCAGTTTACTGTAGTGAATGCTAAGTTTAAGGGGGCATTTACACAACACCGTTTAAGCTAAGAACATGAAACTTTTTTCCTGTTCATTTACATTCGTTTTGGGGGCAAATTGTTGCAAAAACTAAAACTATGCAAATTTGTAAAAGCTACCACATCATGTGTATTTACTGCGTTCTGGCTCTAAGCAAAACCATAGTCACACCGCCAACTACTGGCCAAGCATGCAACATACAGCATTTTTTGTTGTTTTTGCGAATATAGTTTTGACAACGTTGCAAATGCAAAAGAAAAACGTTTCCGTTAATACATTGTTGTGTAAATGTACCATAGACTGCTTATTAATTTTTCTAACATATACATTGCTTTCTCCTACTATGCAGTCATGTATTTTTACACAGCACAAACTTCTACACAGCACATTTATTGTATACTGCAGTGTGGGTGATGTTTATATGGTTGGCAATGAATGGGGAGTTACATTGGACCTGTTGAAGTCTGTTGGATATTGACATATCCTAAATGCATTTTGATTTTAATAAGATTTCCACAAGCAATGGGGCAAAACTTAACCGGGTGACCTTCAAGATTCCTATTATTTCTGAGAACAAAGCAGCTTCAGATACTTGACTTGGTTTGCATTTGGCTCCGATTTGAACTTTTTTTGTGTAGAATTATCATATGCAAGTCTTTCGCTGATACACACCTGTTAGTACTTAGGAAGGGAAGCTCACCGTCTGAGAGTTTGTATCTCGGTCAATAAAAAAACAATGATGGTTTATCCCAGATTTGGCTCACATTCACTGGAGAAGTTTTGCATTGTTGAGATCCATCATTGTAAGTGTTGGGAGTAACGCGTTGCAAAAGTAATACATTACAGTAATATATTACTTTTGCTGTAATGCAGTAGTGTAAGGCATTACTAATCAGGTTTCAGTAATATTGTAGTTGGTACATGTTCAGTAATGCTTGCGTTACAACGGGACTAATTTTTTATTGTTCAAAAAACAGCACGACACAAGCTATTGTAGCGTTCTCAGACAAGGACCAAGCATTTTGATACAAAAACCCACGCCATACACACCCCGACTTAAGAGAGAACCGCACTTGAAACTGCGACTCCGTTTACCTTAGTATCCTCCTATAAACACACCCTAGGGGGTGGAGCCTCCTTCCCAGTACACTTGAACATCCAACACACTTCCCAAACGCTAAAGGGAATAAAGTGCAATATTAACATTAAACACATTGTTTTCCACAATACAAGAACATTCTGAACACGTCACAAGATTAACGTATAAAATGTATAAAAAATATTAACATGTTATCCATTTGTGGTGTACAGGTTTGTAAATGAATACTAAAGGACAGCTTCTAATATATATATATATATATATATATATATATATATATGTGTGTGTGTGTGTGTGTGTGTGTGTGCAGAGCGATTTATTTAATTTATCTCGCTCTCGCTGAAAAAAAAAAAATTTGTTTATAATTTTAATTAATAAAGATGACTTAAGGTGCATCAGAGATGGCGATTCAGGAAATTTATCTTTTTGACACTAAATAATTGAAATATATTTTATAGAGGAAATGTTTTCCTCTGACATATTCCTGGTAATCAGGCTACTTTTGCTGATGCTGTGACAAGCTTTAGTCTATTGCGTGTATTTGAATGCAGAACTCTTCAACTGTGCTGACGGCACACTCTCTTTAGTTATTTTGGTGAAAGTAACTCAAAAGTAATACAAAACGCATTACAATTTGGATTCAGTAATATTGTATTGTAAGGCATTACTTTTAAATAGCAGTAACAAGTCATTTATAATATATTACAGTTTGGAAGTAACTTGCACAACACTGATCATTATCAGAGTCGTGCAACTCTTTATTATCCCTTATATTTAATCACATTATTAATAAATAAATAAATAATAGTACATTAAATAGGACCCAAAATACCTAATAATAAAAAAATGCAACGACTTTGAGCATTTTATGATTTTCTGTGTTTTTGATGTCTGTATAATGACTATTTGTATTTCTTTTACTATTTTCTCTTGTGCAGCGACATCAGACGACCTGGAAGTAAGAACAACTCGGAACAGCTAGTTCCAAGCAAGCTATTAACTAAGTTAAAACTAAACATCCTTTTAGGGTTTAAAGGGATAGTTAACTGTTCCATTAAGTGCACTCACCGTGAGTAGCTTCTTGGTAATTAAAGGAGAAGTAAGCGATTTCAAGCATGTTTCCTAGTTTGCTCCATTTTGCTAACTTCCATTACCAAACTCCACCCTCTCTCCAAAGACACGTCAGCAAAGCTTACAGCAACTTTAAGACTAGTGTTTATTCCCATTCTGAAGTTTCCCAGTAATCCAGTCAGATGTGCATTGATCTCACAGCAATTCATACATATTTTACCTCCCTCGTACAAGATTTTTGCTTAATCCTACATATATTACGAGTTTTTTTACGAATGACCTACACCCTGCCCCTAAACCTACCCGTCACTGGGGTTTAAATTCTTACAAACAGCCACCTCGTAAAATATGTCTGTATTGGTTGTGGGACTGTGTTGGTATTGCAAGAGCTTTAATTAAAAAAAAAGCTACTCTAAGAACATCAATGAAAGGCGATAAAGCAGACGAAAAGCAAATCATCAGTAGATAGTTAAACAGCTTACTTCATTTCAAGCATGGTTGGGAACATACTTCTTAGAGATTTGTTTCAAGTAAACACAGAAAGCAGGCAGCGGGAATAACTCAACGTGCATCTGTTTCTAAGTTATGCACTAATTGCATTTCTCTGCTCATAATTTCCATCTCCCTGTGCCCTTTAGCCGATCAAGGTAAACACATAATCTAATATAAATGATTTTGCAGACTTGGAGAAGGTTATAGATCAAAAGAGAATCCACACACTGGTCTATAAATAAAGCCATATTGGTCTAACCTCAAAAATTTCAAATTCCAACTATTATTAGAGGAATAGTTCACCCAGAAATTATAACTCTTGATTTTATTCTTAAAAACGGTTTTAGCTTTTGTTTTTCGTTTTTTTATCATGCAGTGAAAGACAGTGGGATATAATTGTAATTTATTTAACATGCAGGTCATGCAGGTTCGGAACAATGATTACAAAATATACATTTTTTGATAAACTGAAGGTGTCAATCGAAGCATGTGGATACCCTGCAGTTTTGGGGAAAGTTAAGGTCAGCCAATAAAGTCTATATCTAGGTCAGCCCAGAGTCCCCATTTTACCACCGGCAATGCTGTTATATTTCTTGATTAACCAGCTGTTGAGTGTAACAGCAGCTGAATTTAGAGCAGGCCTCTCTGGTGATGGTCATTGCACAAATATGCTTACTCAGTTCTAAACGTCCATTTGCAGAGCCTCTGGGGAAGGAGTGAACTGTAGCTCTCATGATTACAGTCTAAGGGTCTGATTAGAGGGGACGACGTTGCACGGAAATGAGAATGAAATTAGAGGGGATCTTCTTGCATGGAGAAGTAGATCTAATTTAAATAATATTACATTTGATCTGTGTCTTATCCAAGTGGTGGATAAGAGCAATAGAGGATCCTTTTATATCAACATATTTATGATTAATGGCTGTAACTGTCAGACTGCATCAGTATAATCACGATTTCGACTGATCCAAAACTCTCGACGCTTTTACTTAATTAACTCTAATGCCTTTCTTGGGGCCTTTTGTGTACCAGATTCCTTCACTGTTCATCCAGGGGTGTCTTGAGTGAATTTGATCTGACTTTACTCAGACTTTTAAAGAAAAACAGACACACATGTATGAGACAAATAAATCATTTTAACGGTTGTTTTTCATGAAGTCTTCAAATAATGGCAAAGCTCTTTTGTAAATGATTTGCTTGGTGGTCAGTCTGCATCATCAGATTGGTTTTTATTCATAACGGGGAACTGACTGATTTGTTATGTCTGGTCTTTGTTCTTGTTTGTGAGTAATGGCGTCAAATTTTTTGCTCATGAAAACAAGTTTAAGATCTATACACACAAATATAATCAGATGTCTCTCGACATTGCGTCTGGCTATTATTTAATGCAACGCGTGCCCTGTTTTTAAGATAT
Source organism: Enteromius thamalakanensis (assembly GCA_032357475.1). Lineage (NCBI taxonomy): Eukaryota > Metazoa > Chordata > Actinopteri > Cypriniformes > Cyprinidae > Enteromius > Enteromius thamalakanensis. The sequence goes on from JAUCMT010000001.1 coordinate 25,366,325, forward strand.
CAAGATGTCAGTGAAAAACAATTCCGTTTGTAAAATGTCTTGCAGACCTGCATTCTGTTCCATTACACAACCTGTGTAAGTGTGGTTTAATGAGGATTGTTGCCTTTTGTAGCAGCATACATGTATGAATGTAGCAGCTCACGCTTGAATTGCTCCAATAGAAAGAAAATTTTATTATAAAATCTAGTTTATTTCAAGGTGTTATTTAGTATATAATTGCAATAAAAATATACACTGTATATTAGGGATGGGAAAATTCCCCGATTCGCTCGGTGCATCGGCTTAAAACGTTAACGATGTGATGCATCGGTTTTTAGAACGTGTGCATCGGATACAAATTGGCATTTGTATCGCAATGCATCGTTTCTATGCGTATCTGCATCATAAAACACGATTTATTTCTTTGTAATTATTAGTAGACATACTATACTTTCATTATTTAGAAAGTGGAATTTGTAAAATATGTTGTGCACTATAAAATATACAGGCAGCACGACGAATCTGACAACACACTTGAAGCGCTGACACGGTGTGAGTTTGGGGACTCCGGATCCCTCATCCACTTACTCAAATTCTGCTGAACCTGCTATTGCTTGTGGGACGTCGGGTGAGCCAACGATCAAAACTTTTTTTCAATCGCAGCTGCCTAACAGTTCTGCTCGTACCAAGGCACTAACCTACGCAATTGCCTTTTTTATCTGTAAAGACATTCAGCCTTACAGCGTTGCAGAGAACGAGGGCTTCCAATACCTGTATACCTGCATATTTGTTTCATTGCATTGTACTGCATCGAATCGTGTTCGAATCGTGCGTCAAACTGCATCATAATGGGCGTATCGTATCGCATCGCATCACATCGCTAGCTGCTTCATGTATCTTTAATGTATCGTATCGTTGGCGATTCATCGAGATGCGTATAGCATCGGCCTCAGTTATGGAGATGCACATCCATACTGTATATGTAACCCAGCTGGAAGACTTTTGTGGTACAGTTGTATCTGCTTTGCATGCTTGACCACTTGAGGTTCTGACATTTGTCATAGCTTTTTTTGTTTCTTTGCTCCAGCAAGCACTGCTTTGTTTGGACATTTTAATTCTCCTTTTTGACTCATTATGTTTAGACTGGTGAGTCACTGCATGCTGATCCATACATACCATCACCATGAACTGTTCTGACTCAGATTATAACATTGGCTTTGTCAAAACAAAACACAGAGAATCTCTGAAGTAAAATACAAAAACTCAGTGCAAACGAGAATGGAAGTAGCAGTTGACCGGATTGTGTGTGTATATACAGTACGGTATATACAACCATGGCCAAAAATATTGGCACTCTTGGTAAATATACACAAAGAAGGCTGTGAAAATTAATCTGCATTGTTGATCTTTTATTTTCACGGTGAGAAGGAGAGTTTGGGGGACAAAGACTCTTCAAGGACCACAGCTGGACAACTGCAAAAAAAAAAAAAAAGTTGAATCTTGGGGTCAGAAAACCGTTTAAAAACTTTTAATCATCATCATCATCACTTTGTTTGGAAGGGTTTTAAGAAAACTTTTCCTAGCTCATTCCAAAAACAAGTCTTAGGATATTCAGTTATCAGACAGGACTGGAACTTTAAATGGGACTGACTTCTATCGTCAGATGAAACTAAAAAAGTGAGCTTTTTAGCAGCAAACACAGTTTTTTGGTGAATACAGGAATAAAAGTGTCCCATGTGTGCTATGAAATATACTGCTGTATTTTTGGTGTTATGGGTCAATTTTTCTGCTGGAAGTAATAGACATCTTGTTAAGACACATGACATCATGGATTCAATTAAATACCAACAGATAACAAATCAATAAGTGACTGACTTTGTTAGAAATCTTATAATATGCCATGGCTGGGTCTCCACTGGGACAACAGTCCAAACACAAACATCAAAATAAACACAAGAATTAGTCAATGAGCACAAAATCAAGCTTTTGCTGGCCATTCCAGTCTTCTGACCTGAACCCTGTAAAAAATAAGTGGAGTGAAGTGAAGAGAAGAAGCCTCATCAGACATTACATGAGAAAAATTAGAGCTGTTAAACTCGCAAATGGAGTAGTAAAAGTACTGAATAACAGGGTGTAGGGGCAACGTGTATTAGAGAAAAACATTTATTTCATAATGATATTTACCCCCATTTTAAATTACTATTTTTCAATGAGAGGTTAGATTTTTTTGAGATATTTTTTATTTTTATTATCAATTAACAAATCAAGAAGAATTAACAATGCAGATTAATTTTATATTAACTGCAATATTAATATAATTATGCAGCTTTCTTTGATCATATTTACCAAGGGTGCCAATATTTTTGGCCATGACTGTGTGTGTGTGTGTGTGTGTGTGTGTGTGTGTACATACAGGTGCTTGTCATATAATTAGAATTATCTTCAAAAAGTTGATTTATTTCACTAATTCCATTCAAGAAGTGAAACTTGTATAACTTGTAAAAACAGACATATATTTCAAGTCTTTATTTCTTTTAATTTTGATGATTAAAACTGACTACTAATGAAAACCCCAAATTGAGTATCTCAGAAAATTAGAATATTGTGAAAAGGTTCATTATTAAAGACACCTGGTGCCACACTCTAATCAGCGAAATAACTAATGCAAAGGACTTTAAATGGTCTCTCAGTCTAGTTATGTAGCCTACACAGTCATTGTGAAGACTGCTGATCTGACAGTTGTTCAAAAGACGACCATTGACACGTTGCGCAGGGAGGGCAAGACATAAGAGGTCATTGCAAAAGAGGTTGGCTGTTCACGGAGTTCTGTGTCCAAACACATTAAAAGAGAGGTGAAGTGGAGGAAAAGATGTGGTAGAAAAAAGTGTAGGGATAACCGTGCCCTGAAGAGAATTCCTCAATAAAATTTGCCGGCAATAACACTTTATGGTCTTCACTTCTGCCGATCGCATTCAGATATGCTTTCAATGGAGTATGAAACACTTCCTTTTCACAATCAAATAGATAACCAATTAATACGATCAAGTCTTGCTCTGTGCTGTTTCAAACACAATAAATTGTAAACTCCTACTTCATTCCAACTATAAGAAGCAGCTAAATCATGTTTCAAATGAATTTTTAAAGATTATTTGTGAACCAATCTGACATCAGTGTCAAGTTACTGGCCTGGTCAGGCTGTACATTATGAACTGATTATGATGTCATTATAGTCTGTGTTCCTTCAAGAAGAGCTTGTTGATATTGGTATTAATCATGCATTTTCCATGTGATCTCAACATGGAAAATGACAAGTAGGCAAAATGTTTCATATTTGAATATTATATGCAAAAAGAGAGAATGAAGTGAATCCTGCAGTATAAAGTGTGATACAATATAATTTGATTTGATCATGGTGAATTCAGTGTCCCACATCCCAGCTGTCATTCCTTTTAAAAGCCCCTATAAAAGCCCCTCAGTCCTTGACACACTGACATACTCAAAAGGCACCAGTAGACAAGTGAGTCATGCCCTGGCAGAAGGAAAGTGTATTCTGGCATAGTTTCCAGGAGATGTCTTAGCTTTGAGAGAGGAAACATAAAACTGAAGCTCATGGCTGAAAGACAGTCCAAAGATTTATCATACCATCAGCACACTGCAAGTTTAAGCATTGCCTGAGGCCTTCCTGTCAACTCATTTTGTTATTGAATGCAGTTTCCTTTACAATCAGTTTAGACATTTCCAGGGCAATGATAACAGGTTGATTTCCATTTCTTAACAAGTATACTGTATGTGTATATGACAACACATTTCACACTTGATGAAATTAAAGGAATTGTTCACCCAAATTTTTTTTTCGATTAGTAGTCATCAATTACTACCTCTCAAGTAGCTCCCAACCTGTATGAATTTCTTTGTTCTGTCGAACACAAAGGAAGATAACAGCCTGAATACAAACTTTTTTCAAACTATCTTCCTTTGTGTTCGGCAGAAAAAAAGACATTCATGTGGTTAAATCAGGTGCACTATTTCTTTAAGACTTTTACTGTACTAAATAACTTCTGTGCTGTGTTGAGGACATAAAATGATAATTTCCTCTAACCCTTATGATGCAAACATGGTACCCCATAAAGGTCGACCCCTGTCATCACCCTGTTATTACTGCCTTGCAGGTAAACTGACATTAGTTCACCATCTTTTCCCCTTTGAAGTGTGACCAAAGACATCGTATCAAAGGCTTTGCTGTTGTAGCTTCAAACACTAAGATATCCTAGCAGAATCATCAAAACGGAGGTTAGAAAAAACTAGTTGTGTGGCCATAATCTTCATCAAACACCTAATAAAAGTAACAGATGTTTTGTTGCTGCTGTTGGTTTGTTCTATAAGTGCCAGGTCAGCCCCAAGTACAATGTCTATAGACACCTAGCAACAATTTGGTTCTATAAACTTAATATAACCTACTATGAATGAATGGCTTTAACCAACCTGATCTCACGGCAATTCGTACATATTTTACGAGTTGGCAATTCGTATGAATTTGTAAGAATGACCTAAACATAACCCCGCCCCAAAACCTACCCATAACGTGGTTTTAGACAAATTGTACTAAATGAATACGAATTGGCACAAATTTGGCACCTTGTACAAATATGTGCGAATTTGTCGTGAGACTGTGTTGCTTTAACCGACATGAATATTCGCATTCCATAAATTGTGATAAACTTTTTAACAGATTGCTGTTGTTTTGGTTGTCACATAAAATTATTGTTTTGCTATGCCAGTGAAATGAATGAAAATGTATAAGGCATCTGGAACCAACTATTTTATTTATGTATTTTTGCATTTGATCTTTTCATAAACCTTACAGCAAAAAAGAAAAATAAATGAATAAAAAATATTAATACTGTTCGACTTTCTTTTTTAGGTTTTACAAATGGAAAATTGTTTGGAACTTTGTGTTCTGTGGTTATGGGTATTTCTGCTTTTCAAAAAGTGCCCTATAGTCAAAGACTGAAATAGCCATTTTACATGTATAAATCTGAAAAAGGTGCACATCAAACAGGAAGAATTTTATTATTTATATTTAAGTAGCATATAAGTTATAACTTACAAAAAAAGTATCAGACAGCTACTACCCCGTAACCTCCCCCCAACCCCCCGCACATCAGGAATTTAAAAAATAAATAAAATAACTACAAAAAACAATAAAAATGGTTTGAATGTCCTGGATTCCCCTAACTGAACATATACAATACTTCCACGTATGGCAGGTTCAGCATGATTGGTCAATGCTGATGATAGTTTCAAATATATTATCTCAAGTAAGGAATGTAACCAATGCTTGATAGAAGGGTAATGAGGAGGTTTTCATAGTTGAACTAAAAGCAAATTGTTTGATAGCATGCTAATTAAATAACATTCAACCTTTTCTGTTGTCTACTTGCTTCCAAAAGTGATCTGCAACATGTCCTTCAAATATTTGATTATGGATATATAAACAGATGATTACAGACTTTATTTGCAAAACCCCTCTAAAAACGTTACCACTTTCACAAACAGAGGCGAGGAGACGTACTGATTCAACTGCGAGCTGTTTATTAAAAAGACACAGAGCATAAACAGACAGACAGGGTCTTTACTGGCAATTGTCAACATCGGAGGCATGGGGTCGTGCAAGGGGTAAACAGTGTCCAAAGGGTGAGACAGAGACGATAATCAAAGAAAGGCGAGGTCAGCAACAGTCAATCCAAAACACAGAGATAGCACGAATGAAAACACAAGCAAGGACAAGACATACAGGGACTTTATACACTAGGAACTAGGTCAGTGGGTGGAGACTTGCAATGAACGGCTATGCCAACAAACAAGGGGGCGGAGACAAGAGTTCATGAATGAAAACAGCTGCTCATGACAACCACAATGTAAATGCGCAAATAATTGTAATTGATTTAATTGTAAACTAAGCTGATCCTCAGACTATATCTTTTCGGGGAGTTTTTTCTTGTGAATATTCTTCACTGCTGTTGAATGGACTTTCAGGTAGACATGTATATCTTGACAGCTTCTCTCAAGTTTTTCTCATTCCAGAAAGCAAAAGGCCAGTACTGTATACTGTATACGTTGTCTTAACGCAAGCTGTCATTGTAGTGACATGGCAGCCTCATTAAAGTCTGCCTCAGGAGGAGATAAAACTAATTGAATGTATGCTTCCAGATCGTATCATTTAATATCATAATACAGATGATCATCTAAACTAATGAGCAATGTATGAATCTCACATCTCAACATGTGTAATTAAATTGCTCTCCCACAGGAGCCCCTCCCTGAATCCTGCCAGAGTCTCTTCCTCTGAGGATCAAAATCTTTTTTCCACACTCTAGAACTTTCACTAAATTCCTCCAAAGGAGTCCGTGTGGATTTCTTTAGAGGTGCATCTGTTAAAATCGCAAATTCTCTCAGTTTGTAAGTGAGAATACTTAATCCTTTCCTATTCCGCGTACATTGTGTGATATCATTGTGTCTTTACAAGTAAGCATTCAAAGTGTTGGAGGTTCAAACCTATACTTCTGTTAACAGTTAAAAGCAATAATGTATAAGTAGATCATATTCGGCACACCCCAACCACGTTTAACAAGTTTCCGAAATATTTCAATCATAAAGTGTAAAACAACTGTTCTGGAAGCACAGCTGAATAAATCTCAGTTTATCACCCTTTGGTGGACAGGCTACTCTACAGCAGATGTTAAATGATAACAGGTCTGGTACACTATTTAGTGATTCCTTGGTAAGTTTATGTCCAATTTGATGTCCAAGGAACATCTCACGCCTCTTACCGATTTCACTGGGAAGAACACTGGAAAGAAGTGTCCATTGTTTAAAGGAGGTGGCTGTTTTAAAAGGAATTCTTTGAATGTGTTGTACAGCTGCTGGGTTAATTATGTGAGCAGGTTGTGTTTTAGTCATTACTGGTGCTACAGGTAGCTGTTATATAATCCTGCACATACAGTAGAGCATTTTATGTGCTTAGCATCTGTTTGCGATCTGAGCCAGACATGCTGAAAATATGTTACACAGTGTAATCTGGGGTATCTGGGATAATCCTGATTTATAATCAGTCTTTGACCTGAGAGGTTTTCCAGTCACTGGGGTTCAACATTTGCATCAATTTCATTTTGTTACCTCAAAAGTCAAAGCTGTAAAAAGTTCTCATTATTTCCAGCTCAAATAATGAGTTATCTTTTAAAAGTTGCCTAGCTTAGTCAGAATCACTTCTATTTTGGTGTCCCCGTTTCTCTTTTCCTTCCAGGGATTTTATTAATGAACATTCTAAGATATTTTCTTACATATGCGAAAGCCTGGATAGAAAGCTCTTAATTTCAGTGACTTTCCACAGATGGTCTTCATTAAAGTGTCTTAATCAGAATACCCAGGTTCTGCTTCCATCTCTGGAGACTAAATTTGTGAGAAAGGAAACCCCCCTAGAGGACACAGACTAATGTAAGACCTGGATAAGGTTGAACAGATCTCCATAATTTTGTGATGCCTCTATCCTGTAAAAAATAAAGTATGTGCCAGGGCATGTTTGGTTCAGTGCGCAATCACATCCAGTAGTTTCCACATACCTCTGCCATGATTTTTGTAGTACACACAGTTCTGTGATTTACTGTCATCTTATATCACAATAATCAAGACCAGGTGTTATGTTGAAACAGGCAACATGTTATTTAACTATTGTAGGAAGCGGTTCATTAACAAAAGTGGGGCAAAATGCGAGAAAACCCAAGTTTGCCCTCCTCATACTACAGAACATCGCCAAATTGAACAATAAAGTCTTATATAAAGATTCAAAGACTGTTATGAAGTGCTCGTTCAGCACAGAAGTTCTTTCCTGCCGGCTGAAGACAGATGTGTCAGTGAAGAGATCGTCTTACCTTGTTTGCGGAAAGACTGCATGTGCTCATTCTATTTCAGATTTATTTGTTTTTTATTCTGGGCATGACTAACAGTAATAATCAAGGTATGATGAATATTTCCTAAATCAACTCTGTATAACAGATAAGTTTGCACACTGAAGGAGAGCTGTGCATTGGTCGGTGATTCATTTGTGTAAAGCTTGATTACGCGACTTAGATACGCAGTGTTTTCAAGCTGTTTCCTACGGTTTAGCTGGATAAATATTGACTCAGCTGAAATGCATTATAACAGCATTTGAGGAACATCAGAACAGTTTAGTCTCTGTCTTACTTTTAGACTGTAGAATACATTATGCCAACACAAGAAGAATTGCTTAATCTGTGTAATTCCTTGCCATTTTTAAATGTCTTCTCTCTGTTTATTCTGGGTGAACAAGTATAATTAGTGTATTATCAGGTGGACTTATACAAGTGTTCTGACCAGCCAACACAGCAACACTGACTCAACCAATGGAAATAACCCATTCAATAAAGTACTTTTTGCACATTTGCTAGACCCAAAATGTATTTTTTTTCCATTTGCAATTATAAGTATATGCTACAGTACTTCTAATAATTCAGCCTTTTCTTCTTAGAACTGCAGGTCATCTTATAATTCTGAATTACTGCAATAAAAGAAGAATTGTGAGATGTTTTAACGTGAGACCCAAACCCAGAGCAGTTTACTGACAATGTCAGTGCCAATGGCAATATCTAAGGAGGTGAGTATGCAGCGCTAACAGTTAATGTCAAAACGGTGACCGGACAATAATTGAACTGGTTAATGTTTCTTTTGTGGCGATGCAATTATAAGGCATGTGTTTTCAGGTGCATGATTACTGATGTGGATAAAGCATGGAGCATGGAGGATTCTGGGTTCTAGTTAGTGATTCTGAAATTAGAGGGATTGGGATCACTGAAGGAGAGTGGAGGTGGAGCCTGGCGTATCCGTGACAAATAAATCTCAGAATTATGAGGGGAAAAGTAAGAATTGTAAGATTTATCCCATGGCAAAAACAATCTTCTGTAACTACTGGTTCAGAAAATGAACTTCTTATCTTAAATGCTTTTTTAAACTATTTCTTTATAGGCTGTAGTATAAAGTAACCGTCAGTGTGTTGAGGTGTCCATGGTTTTCCACGCTTTGTCTGGGTTCTAGCAATTGTCCAGCTGCACACAGCAGGTCGGGAGGCTGTTTATTATACAGTCTTGTCCATGTGGAGGCCCAGGGGATCTAGGCCAAAACGGCAAGACAAAAGCTATTTGAGAATTCAGGGAAATGGCCTGTAAACCTGAATGCTAGAGTTTAATAGTGACACACTGAAAACCACATAGTCTGCTAGTCTGCTGAAAAAACTGACTAAAATAGCACCTCTTATATCTGTCTTGTCGGTACTTGTCTTCCAACTCTTTCTCAGATATGCCCTTTAAATGTCCATCAACTGCCTTTTTTTATTAAAGCTGAGAAGGTTGGAAATATTTCAAGAGTCATGACAATAGCCGATGTGATTAGCTGTTAATTTCAGGATGTGTGTAATATATATATGAAAATGTAAATAAAAGCTACTTTAACCTTTATAGGACCATTGTATCATATTTTAACATGTGGTCAGATCACCAGGGACAGTAAACAGAATTTCATTGTCTAGGGGATGTTGTTTATTATTAGTTGCATTCTACAGTCTTCAGCCAGATGGTCAAACAGGGAAGTCTGGTAGATCATTTGCTGATCTAAGACCAGATTTACTGATTCTTTTTCAATGAATAAAACAAGGAAACTGATCTGGGAGCAGCATGAATGTGCAGCTGACACTTTGATTAATGCAGGGAGAAATGAAAAACACATTTCAGTGCCTAAAGATGACAAAAATGGAAATGTAGAAGCTGGTAAAATGTTGTAAATCACTGAGGATGGAGAAAACAGGTGCTAGTTTATATATATATATATTTATATATATATAGTACATTTGTCACAGGTGCTGTGGGTAATACTTGAGAAAATGTATTCAAAATGTAAAAAGGTAATGTTATACTAACTAATAATGAATGCTTTGTACTTTTTAAATTTTCAGCTTGATATGATTTAGAAGATATTTTTTGAAAGTACAATTAATATGCTGAATGAACATCAGTGTTTTCCTACAAGTATCATGAAGATCTCAATTGCCTGAAACAAAGCTTTTTCCAGCACCTGAAAGGTATTTGCAAGGATATCATGCATATATTAGGTCTTTAGGTCAATTGGTGTCAGGGACCACTGGTAACATGTGCTAACCAGGTGGGCTGGCCTGCATTGTATACTGTAGATTCATTGTTGAATGGTAGCTACATTCGCTTTCAAAACAGTGTCTGGAAAAACAGGTGCAAGCTTTGATGCTTCCCACTACACCAAAATATTATTAATCCAATATGAGGTTGTTGCTAAAGTGTGTGCACACCCTTCAAAGCTAATTTTAAATTCTACCAACAAAGGTTTGATTACAATCTTATCAAAATACCTTTGACCTCACAACCTGTAAACATGTTTTGTCTTCAGCCTCCGTTATTAAATTTAATCGTCTCAGACATAACAAATTTACAACAAGCTTAAAAGTAACAATTACATTTTTAGAGTGTTTTTGGGACCTGATTCATAAAAAAGTATTAAAGCTTCAGTTTAAAGGCACACTCTCTAAAGATCTATAAGCTCATCTTTATACAGGGGAAAAAGTGTACTTAATTTACTGCGTCGTTTATTCTATATAATTTACTTTAAATTATGTTCAGTTAGTAAATTTCACAAATTACACATTTACTTAAACTTTTTAACAGAAAGACTGACATTTCCTTATTTAAAAAAAAAAAAAAACATATTGTATATTTACTTATTATTCCTGGCATCTAACATATTTTAGGATAGATATACTTGTACATGCATATATGTACAAAAATGTATTAAATGCATAAACACACATATTTGTGAGTTAAATATGCGTTAATATATGAAATTGTTCCATTTCATAAGATAGTAATTTTGTAAATTCATATGACTGACTATATGTTATATATATGTATATATATATATGTTATATACATATATATATATATATATATTATAGTATGTAATAGTTTACTTAGGATTCCACCTTTAGTATTTCTGCAATAAAACTAAGTGTGCAGATTATGCTACCCATAGTCCTAGAGCTTTGTCATACTGTAGTTTTGGAAAATTGAGGTTGACTCATACTTAATAAGAGCATGTTATGCAGTGTGTATCAAAGTCGATGGAGGATGAACTCCCAAGTCTGCTCCAGGTCTACTATTTCATCTGACCACAGCAGAAGTATATTGAAAGACCATTCAGCGTGACTGTAGTGTATGACTGGTCTGTGGCAAAGCGTGAGACTATTTTTTTTTTACCACTCAGTCAGCTGTTGTTAAAAGATTCTGACATCAGGTTCTTTCTCTGTGTTTAGAAGTTATTCTGCCATTAAATGAATGCCATGTGGAGGACACAGAACATTAAATGACCATAAGTTGAGCATGTTGTTTGAAGAATGCTTAAATGTGCGCTATGAGAAAACCAGTCACTGTGGAATATTTTCTTTTGTAGTCTCACTGCATTTGACGTATTAAAAAAGGTGTCATTTACAAAATGCACTCTATGTTCCTCTTGAATTGGTAAGATCTTATTGCCTTTTGAATAAAAAAAAGTATTTTTGTTCTTGCTGAATAAAAATATCTTATTATGGTTATTTGTTAGTATAAGATAAAAAATAAAAAGTCATTTATTCTACTACTATCAATTATTTATTGTTGATGAAATCTCCAAAAGAAAACGAATGAAAAAAGAACTGTTTATTTGTGATGATCTCCCTAAAGAAAGTCCCTTTCTTAAAGATGGTAATTACATTTAGTTTTGGATTCTTGTCTTATCGTGATCACAATCTATACAATACCTCTGTTTCCATCACCGAAGATGACTGCACGTATATCATTTTCAAACAGGTGTGCTTTCTACTTGAAATGACATGAAGTGATGTATGGAATCTCCCAAGTGGTCAATAACATGGTCAGAAGCTTGTGACCTCTGCCCTTGCCAGCCCCTGCATTTTCTTCTCTAAATGCTTCAGGGTGCCTTGTGAACTCAGAGGATTTCAAGCATCAGTTTAGAGTACACACGGTATGTGTATGTGTGTGTGTGTGTGTGTGTGTGTTTGTGAATGGCAAGGACTAGTGTCTAAAAGGGAAATAACAAGGCTTTGAACTCTGTGTAACCTTTACTTATACAGAGCCGGAACCTTTAAGAGGCAAACATTGGTGAGATGCAGTAATTTCAAGCCTACCATAAACAACATGTTCTTTTTTGTAGATAATAGCTAGGTTTTAATCCAGAATTTACATTAACCCTTAAATAGGGTTCCTGTTAAAATAAATAAATAAAAACAATAAAAAAACACTGCCCTTTTTAAATGTGTTTGTAAATCTCTTATTTTGCTATATTATATTTTTGGAACTAGTAGGCTTTAATTATCTGAACTTATGCGCCTCCAGTAAATATGTATTAGGCTACTCAAGCAGGTCAACAAAAACGATTGCATCTCATTATAACATAAAGAGACATGTAATAAAAGAAAACAAAACAAAAAGTCTTATTTTGTCTAATGCGATGTAATTTAAGAGCACGATGTCTCCCTTCTAACATGAAGGGTTAATGCACTACCTTTTTGCCTGCGCGGGGTGCTTTTCAGCAGCTCCTCGTGCCGTCCAAAACATTAGTTTGAGGAACGCGTGTAAAAGGCTCACAGTCGGTCACTCCCCCAAACCCCGCGTCCTTTGCGCAGACGCATCCACGCGTGCCACCGCCAGCTGAAACTTCCATTCTCACGTTTCTAACAGAACGCGCAGCTTCACAGCTGGATTGCTTTCCTCTTTCTTTACAAAAATTAGTGATTTATACTGTTTTGGCGTTTTCCCTCATCCGAAAACAACCAGTTGGATTCATATGGACTAAAAAGAGAAACGACAAGAAACAAAAAGTTGATACCTGAATGAAAACCTTTTCAGCTTTTCATCATCAGTGGAGAATTTGCTGCCTGAAGTAAATGGACTAATCACATGATCGTTGGAAATGCAGTTTTGAAGGGTTCTGTGGACCAAAATCATGCCGGATTGTAAATGGAGTGATTTCCTATTAACAAAGTTAACATAAGGTTTGCTATTTCCCCTTTTTCAGCTAAGCTGCCTTTACTTACTAAAATTAACCATGGTTTTATAGTAAAAGTGTAGTAACCCTTTTTTTTTTAGCATATATTACAACTCCTATTGATAAACAGTTTTAATACAAACCATTGTTATACTATGGTTAGTGTAGTAAAACCATGGTTACTATTTAACTATAAGCTAGTTATCGTTTAACTAAAACGTGACATTTAAAACCAATTTCTTTATTTCAAGTTTCAATAAATGATTCACCAAGATTTTGCTATGTTAAAAGTCAGTGTTGACATTATTTTGTAATATGCTGCTTCAGCTTTGTGTCTTTCTGCAGTTTAAGGTGTTTGCTGCTGTGGAGCTGAAGATGGGTCACTTTTATGCTCAGGTTTTGTTGATGCTGGTGATGGTAGCACTGGCTGTAGTAGTACGGTGTTGCCCACGGTCATGTGCTTGCCAGCAGCCCGCAGAGGTGCACTGCACGTTCCGCTCCTTGTTCACGGTGCCTGCTGGCGTGCCCAAACAAGTGGAGCGGATGAATTTGGGGTAAGAATGACTGTGTCGTAAGTTTATTATTCTTAGACATTGATTTTTTTTCTTTGTTTTCTGATATTATCTTGCTTAAAAGAACAATTTAGCACGTACCCACTTCCAAAAATGATGTATATTGTAAAGATTATCATGCAGGTCATCAAAACATGCTGAAACTGGGTTTTATTTCTCATTGTTTTAAGACATTTAATCCAAGTGGGTTCATGTGTAGGTTAGTGGGAATTTCCCTTGATGATGTTAAATCCCAGGGATATTTCAACCATTTTACAGGTGACCTTTAACTATTCAGGATGTTTAGGACTCTCTCAAGAAGGATTTGAGATGGTTCTTTGGGGAGTAGTTGTCACCCTTTTCTCACTATATTTCTACATAAAAACAACTTGTTAGTTACTTACAGAGGAACATTTCTACTGTTATTCCCCAAAAATGTAAGATTCAGTTCACTGAATTGTTGTCACAATGCAATACACCTGTCATCAGACTATGTTTTTTAATACAATTAAATAAAATTAGCAAAACGATTATGATGAACAAATCATGTATTAAGCAACAATGTAATATGCATCGAACAAATAATAGTATTACAGTTTTATTGTAAATAATCAATACATTTAATACTTGCCATGAAAAAGTATGAAAAAAACAAATGTCCTGAGAACAAAGTTCAAACTGTAAATTAAACCTAGTTAAACTGAGTATTGTTTTATTGTGTTTACCCAAATTACATTCCTTATGTTAACTTAACTTTTAAATTATTTAATTGTAACAACTAGGTATTTGAAATCAATCAATACAACATCAACATTTATCATTTTTTTTAGTAAATCACTGCAACATCATTGCATAATTAACCTTAATCATATTGACCACTTCTTATGTTCCTCCTTCATTCAGGTTTAATTCTATAAATAGAATAACTTACAGCTCTTTCGCTGGGTTACGAAAACTGGAGCTTCTTTTAATGCATGGCAATGATGTGCATCAAATTCCTGATGGAACATTCCATGACCTCATATCCCTTCAGGTAAGGTCAACTTTTTCTTTTGAAAATTTATTATTTATGCATTTCTTTTGTTGTACTCCTTTGGCATGACACTTAATATATTTACGGAACAACTACTGAAATGAAATAACATGAGTTAAAATGCCTCTTTCTTCACAGATGCTAAAACTAAGCTATAATAAACTGAAGGTAATTAGAAGACAGACCCTTGTGGGTCTCTGGAGTCTCACTAGGTTGCACCTGGATCACAATAGACTTGAGTTCATCCACCCTGATGCATTCCAAGGCCTCACGTCTCTTCGTCTTCTCCAACTGGAGGGCAATCAACTTCAGCAGCTCCACCCAGCCACCTTCTCCACTTTCTCTATTCTTGGACACTTCCCAGTTTCCACCCTGAAACACTTGCACCTGTCTGATAATTTACTGACCACTTTGTCACAGAGGATGCTAGCAGGCATGCCCTACCTGGAGAATCTCTTCCTGCATGGGAACCCTTGGACCTGTGACTGTCGCATGAGGTGGTTTAAGGACTGGAATAAAAATTCACCAGGTAATTATCATAATTATTGATATGTTGTTTATGATTATACTGAACTCATAATAGAAAAATTGCAGAACTGTTACAAAAGTGTTATCACTTTATTTTATCTTAATGAATTTCCACTTACTGTACTTCGACCACCCCTCTTTCTTTTCCAGGAGTGCTGAAATGTAAAAAGGACAAAGCCTATTCAGATGGCCAGCTATGCCCTATGTGTTTCTCTCCACAACAACTAATGAAGAAACAGCTCCAGGAGTTGGAGAAACCCACTTGCAATAGTCCCACCATCAGCATGGCTCACAGTGCAATTTCCCCAGAGGACACTGAAAGTGACCTCTTGACGACTGATGAATTTCGTCGACCCCTTGGTAACATTTCCCTGGGCCTGTCAGATGAACATGGACATCAAGTAGACCTGGAATGCCTTGTCACTGAGCCAAGAGAGCTGACAAGCATAGGCTGGGACTATGTTAACCAGTATCAAATAGCAGCAAATGTGACTCTGACGTTAGATTTAAAGTGTGCAATTGACAGGTCCAGTTATGAGAGGTTATGGAGGCTGATTGCCTATTACAGTGATGTTCCAGCCCACCTTCGAAGAGAAATTATGTTGAGTAAGGAACCTTACACAAGTTTCAGATTTCGGCAAGATGCTGAAAGGGATGCTCTTTACTATACAGGAGTAAAAGCTAACATAGCAGCTGACCCATCCTGGATAATGCAGTCATCAATGGACCTTCAGCTAAACAGACTTCAGTCTACAAGTAAAAGTGTTAGACTAATTCTCAGCACCCATATGACAGAGGTTATAGAAAAGGAATCTATAAGACAACAGAGTAGGGGCTGGGTTGTAATTGAGTCCAAGAATGACACTAGAACAATGCAGGCTGCTGTCATGGGAAGTCCTGCTGAGATAAACTGTTCCATACATAGCTCAGGGAACGAGTCAGTTAAATGGATGCTACCCAATGGCTCTACTTTAAAAACACCTTTTAGCAGTGGTGATAATAGGCTTGCAGCATCAGGTGCTGGTCTTCTTCAAATCAAAACTGTGGATCATTCAGATTCAGGAGTGTACTACTGTATTGCAGAGGTTTCAGACGACCTTACCATCCTCCCTTTTCGCCTAACAGTAGAGGAATCATCCAACCCGCCTCCTGGAGGTGAAGGAGTAACAGAGCCAGTTACAGGATTCACAGGTGGAACTTTTTTCCTACCATGTGTTGCCACTGGATCCCCTGACGCTGATATACACTGGATTCTCCCTGATGGTAACATTATAAACAAGTGGGTAAACATATCCAGGATATTTGTGGCTCCAAATGGATCTTTGATTATTCGACAAAGTCAGCTTTCAGACAATGGCTACTATAAGTGTGTAGCAGGAAATCAGCATGGGATGGATACTTTGGGCACAAAACTTATAATATCAAGGCCACCAGGTTTACTCCCATTAAGGAAGTACTCTAGTAGCCCTCAGCCTGCTGAGGGAGTTTCAACCCAAGTCCTTGTGACGAATGACATGGAGTCTTCTGGGGATAATGAACCTGAAGAGTTTTTAGAGAAAGTGCTTCCTAGGCAAGTGGACTTACCCAATAGGCGGCGGGTGCCAAGTGTGGGAATAAAAAGAGGGCATCCATTTAGGAACTCATGGAGACGCCCTGTCACACCAAGGAGGAGAGTTGAAAGCCCAGTAGTGGATAGGGTTAATACTGTAGAGTCAAGAAGAAAAATTAGTGTGTCAAACAACCAAATAGACCCAAAGCGCTGGGCAAGCATTTTGGCAAAAGTTCGCAGTGGTGGAACTAGTTTAAAAACAACTACTCCAAACTATGTTCAGACCAGCACAAATAAAATACAAGAGATGGAGACTGCCTATACAAAGCAGTCAGAAACAACTTACAAGATTGACAGATCATCTGCAGAAGGTGCAACAATAGAGGGCACCAGGGCACCTGTAAAGGATGTGTTTTACTCCATCACAATGTCACAGATGCCAAATGAGGCTACTGAGAACAACTTGGATATAAGAGCTCTGGATTCTGAGGATTCGAGACATGTTACATACCAGATAGCGGCTCCTGAAACAGATCGTAATGTGTTTACAGTTAGCACATACATCACACAATCCACAGTTGGACCACAGGTGACCCATTTTACTTTGGGAAATTCAGATGTTTCAGAAGGAACTGCAGAGAACACTGTGTGGAGCACAGCATCATATGGAACCCATTTACAGGAAAACCAAAGCCACACAATGGATGGTGGCAGGGTAACTGAAGCAATTCAAAAGTCTGATGGCGAGGAAGATGAAGAACACAGAGTTTTGCAAAACCCTAAGCTTGTGGAAGGGGTTTATCAGGGAAGGATGGATCAAAGCTTAGCATCGACCACAGCTAAATCTGTCACCGAACCAAGTCCAGAAACTGCTATGTACTCTTTTACTGAAATTCTTACTACAATTAAGCAGGGACCACAGACCCTACGGAAGCACATAACTCAGAAGAAGCATAATGTCTCAAGAATTCCACTGCTTCTTACTGTGACACCAACCACCAAACCCACTTCAGGACAAAAAGCAACCTTCACTAATTCATTTAATGCCTCGTCCTCACGTGCTAGGAACTCATCCAGTTTGAGGAGGAGGAATGGTGGAAGACGAAGAAAGCCTAATCGAATTAGAACTAAGACAAACAATTCTAAATCATCAGTACATGTCACAAATGTCACCACCCGGCCCACTCCAGCTTTAACTTTAGAGGTTACAAATGGGTTTTCAGTCATTACTAAGACAACTGCCTTCTCTAAAACTAAAATAGAAACATCTTCATGGGCCAAAAGTGCAGGAGCCAAGATGAATATTACTGTTCCATTAACTGACAGCCAAACACCGTCACTAGGCAAAATGACTCTTGAAGAGAACACAGATCCATTATACAGTGGCAGGAATAACGAAATCCATACATCCAAATTCCAAGAAAATGTATCTATGACAAAGGACAGACACTTATCTGATTTTAAGCCAGCTGAAGAACTTAAAAAAACTGCAGTGTCTCCATCAATATTAAGTAATTTTGGAAGAGAACAAGATACGGCAGCTATACAAAAAGAGAACAAATCCACCTTGTCCCCCCATATTGCAAATCCTTCAGTCAAAGCAGACATTCATGAGTGGTTTACAAGCATCCATACCCCTGCAGCTAAAAGGTTTGAAGAGACTCAACAGGGAAAAATTACAAGAGACCCCAGCTCAATCCCAACATCAGACAGCTCTCATGCACAGTTAGAAGAGCTTCCAGTTGCAAGCCCAGATAAAACAAACCAATATAACCCCACAGAGACTGAAAACATTCTGTCTTACAAAGAGCTTGAAGGAAGGTTTCCCGTGAGGCCATTCACTTCATCTTCCCCAAGCATCCAGAATGAAATCTTTAAAAATAATTTGGATATCCATCATGGTTCTGCAACAGCAGCCACTAAATTTTTTGAGGGGGCACAACAGAGTTCACAGGTTTCAACAGGCAGCCCCAAAATCTCTCCAGTATTAGTGCTTGCAACAACAAACCCAAGCAGGATTCCAACTGACAACAATCACAACAGAGAAGATATTGCTTCTTTATCCATGACTCCTTGGGCTCCATTAGAAGATTCTGACCTGCCACCAGTTACAAAAGAAAACATTATTACCACGACAATAACTACAACAGCTCTGAAATCTTCAACGGTGCATACCATTTTGTTTTACCCAAATACACCCACGTCTGCAAGCATGCTAGGTGAACTAGATAATGCTAATCAAATTCCAGACAGTGACAAAGCCATGGCTGTAACCCCAGGCAAAGAAACTATTAGTAAGGTGGAACTTAGCAGAACAAATATCAGGGCAGGACCTCCAGTCACACAGTTTCCTTATCAATTAGCCAGTGTTTCTGAGGAAACAGTATCTCAAGAATTAGAAGAAGACATCCACAAAAAGACCACAACGAAAACACCCACGACTCAACCACTTCACTCAACTTTAACAGTTTCTACACCCAAGCAAAAACTTCCTGGTAGGCCAGGTGTTCAGGATAGAGGAATCTCTTTGATACATTATGCCACATCAGGAGGACCTCAACAAAGACCAACAGCAGTGCCTGAGGGTAGTGGCAAGCCTCGGATCATCAGCACAGACATTAGATCAGTAACAGCACATGCTGAGACTGATGCCTATTTGCCCTGTGTTGCTGTGGGGAAACCCAGTCCCTTCATTTCATGGACTAAAGTATCCACAGGTAGGAAAAGATATGGTTTATTATTATTTAACAATTTTACAATTTAGTTTTTAATACTTTGTTGACACATGCATGTAGAAATATTTTCTGTACTAAACTATTCAATGTATATCCGCAGGAGCAAGTGTTACTCAGAATACCAGGGTTCAACGATTTGAGGTCTCCTCTAATGGTACACTCATAATTCACAATGTACTTCCTCTGGACCGGGGCCAGTACCACTGCAGTGTCCGAAACCAGCATGGGGAAGATAAAATTGTCATCAATTTAATTGTTCTGGCAGAACACCCCAGAGTGCTGCAGCCTCGTTATAGTGAGGTCACAGCATACCTAGGAGAAACTGTTGCATTTGAGTGTCAGTCCCAAGGGTTTCCTCAGCCTCGGATCACCTGGGTCCTACCTGATAGAGAAATAGTACATTCCAGTGGACCTACTCAAGCCAATCCTGAAAACAAGGTCTCAGTCTTACCTAATGGCACGTTGCACATGAAATCTGTCAGTCACATGGATCGAGGAATTTATAAATGCATTGCAAGCAATGCAGCGGGTGCTGATACCATGTCTGTTCGGCTGACTATTTCGGCTTTGCCACCCATAATTCAGCAATCAAGACATGAAAATCTCACTCTTCCTGAAGGGAGCACTGCCTTTTTGAATTGCACTGCCAAGGGTTCAACTTCTATTGGCTGGATTACCCCTGATGGAATGCAGCTCCGTCCCTCACAGTTCATCAATGGACGTAACTTGTTTGTATTCCCCAATGGGACACTCTATATTCGTAGTCTCTTTCCGACAGATGCAGGGAGGTATGAATGCTCAGTAACCAATGTGGTTGGCACTGCACGGAGGACCATTATTTTGACTGTAAGGAAGTCCATGATATACTCAAGAGCCAAGATTACATTCTCTTCGCCTCATAAATCAGATGTGGTCTATGGAGGCAGGTTGCACCTGGACTGTATTGCATCAGGGAATCCACAACCCAGGATCATCTGGAGGACTCCATCAAAAAAGCTTGTGGATGCTCACTACAGGTAATATTAACACTTCACTGAAGCACATCTCCTTTGCATTCTGGGTGTACACCCTTTAGAAAAACTGCACATACTGCCTTCCTTTCTTTTCCTTTCTTTCTGCATTTCTCTTGCTCTGTAAAGCATGCACTTAGAACGTTTTCATAACTTTGTGTCCTGTTTTGACTGACGAGACATGTTACTGTCTGCATGCAAATCAAAGACTTTAACTACTCTTCAAAAAGAAGGGCACATCTGGTTATGAAATCGCAAGCATCAAGAGTGAAACACTACAAAAAAAGTCAAAATCTTCTGTTTGTAACATTTTACATTACGGTGCTAGAAATTACACATTAAATAGTAACAATAATCATAATAATAATAATGATGAAGTTTTTTTTTATATTTCAGTTATGATCAAAGGATAAAAGTGTCTGCCAACGGTACACTATCCATCATATCTGTGACAGAGAAAGATGATGGTGAATACCTCTGTGTTGTCCGGAACAAAGTTGGGGATGATTTTGTGCCCTTTAAAGTCATCGTCTTGGCAAAACCTGCTAAAATTGAGCAGAAGACACAGCCTGATAAAAAGGTGATGTATGGAGGAAACCTAAAAGTTGACTGTGTGGCCTCTGGACTACCTGACCCAAAAATCCAGTGGGCACTGCCTGATGGCACAATGATCAACAATGTTGTGAAGTCTGAACGTAATGTTGGCGGTCGAAGTCGCAGGTACGTTGTCTTCGACAATGGAACCCTCTTCTTCAATGAAGTAGGGATGCGTGAAGAGGGCGACTACACTTGTTATGCCGAGAACCAGGTTGGAAAAGATGAGATGAAGGTGCATGTAAAAGTAGTTGCAGATGTTCCCATGATTGCTAATAAGACAAATGATGTAATCAGGGTCCTGTACGGAGAATCCGTCTCTCTGCAATGCAGTGCCAAGGGTGAACCAACACCACTTATACTGTGGTTTTCACCGACTAATAGAGCCATTACTTCAGGTTCAGACAAATATTTTATACACGATAATGGGACTCTAGTCATTCAGAAAGTTCAGAGATTTGATGGTGGGAACTATGTATGTCTTGCCAGGAACAGTGCAGGACAGGATCGCAAAGTAACCAGAGTAGAAATCCTTGTCTCTCCACCTGCGATTAATAGCCTCATTGGTACCACAAACTCAATAAGGGTTTCTAGTGTGAGAGATCAGCGCACACTGATTGACTGTGAAACCACAGGTACCCCTATTCCCCGTGTCATGTGGGTTCTTCCAGAAAATGTTGTACTCCCTGCACCATATTATGGCAGTCGAATGACAGTGCATCGCAACGGCACTTTAGATATCCGTTCAGTAAGAATGACCGACGCAGGCCAGTTAGCCTGCGTTGCTCGTAATGAGGGAGGCGAAACAAGGCTTGTCGTTCAGCTTGATGTGAAAGACATTTTAGAGAAGCCAAAACTTAAGAGTCCAAAAATGGAGTCACTCTTACTGACTTTAGGCAGGACTATTAATCTTAACTGTTCAATTGATGGGTCACCAACCCTACAGGTGACTTGGATCCTTCTAAATGGCTCTCCTCTACCGAGTGGTGCGCAGTTCAATAAATTCCTTCACAAGTCTGATGGGACTTTGGTGATTAGTAATCCTGCTCTCTCAGAGGCAGGCACATATCGTTGTTTGGGACGCAATGCTGCTGGAATGGTTGAAAGAACTGTTACATTAATGGCAGGACACAAACCAGAAATCAATAACAGGTATAACTCACCTGTTAGTATCATGAATGGGCAGAGTTTACATCTGCACTGCTTGTCAAACACTGACTCTGTCCGCCTCGCCTGGACCCTGCCGAGCGGGATGGTCTTAAACCAACCTCAAAGAGCAGGTCGTTATGCTGTTCTTTCCAATGGAACCCTCTCGATTCAACAGGCTTCTGTTCATGATAGAGGCTTGTACACCTGCAGGGCCTCAAATGAATATGGAAGCTCTCTACTAACTGTCCCAGTCATCATCATTGCGTATCCACCCCGTATCGCTAGCGGTCCAGCTCCTGCCACCTACGCTAAAAAAGGAGTAGCAGTACAACTTAACTGTGCAGCCATGGGTACACCCAAAGCAGAAGTTTCATGGGAGACCCCAGACCGAACACGGCTTATTGTCAGTCCCCAGCCACGCATGATTGGGAACAAGTACCTCCATCCTCAGGGTTCCTTAATCATCCAGAATCCTACCATTAGAGATGCTGGATTATACAGATGCACAGCCAGAAATGTGGTAGGGGTCGACACAAAAAGTACATACCTTTACGTGTATTAAGAAACACAGGAGATCTACTCTTCATATGCCCAAGGAACTGCGACGTTGAGCTGTAACACAGCTTAATAGCAATAGCATTTGTCAATGTGAAATATAGAAAGGAATCAGCCCAAAGTCAAAACATTACATTGTATTTTAATCAAGTTCGCTAGTAAAATAATGCAAAATGTAAAAAGGTACTATCCTTCAAAAGCTTGGTATGGGATTCATGTAATGTAACCAACCTACTGATATTACAAAGCATCTTTCTGCTTTTACTGTTTGACAATGACAGTTTATGTCTAAATGTATAGTTGAAATAAAAGATTTATTTGTAGCCTGAAGAAAAAGATAATAGATATATTCTGACTTTCAAAGCGAATTATTCAGAATATTTCACAAGTCAGGGATAAAATTATTTTAATAATGCATCAAGTAAAGAAAACAATTTCAAACCATTCATACATAGTTTAAATTACTTTTTTCCCAGTACACATATTCTCAGCTTTCAAGAATTATTCTCACATCAGATACAAATTTGCCTACAATAGCTTTCTCATGATTTGTTTCTAAATGTTTCATACCTTTCTGTTGTTTCAGTTGTAACACTTATAAATTATTTGTTCTTTTGAAAACTAATGTATTTGTATTTGCATATTTTTAATAAAGATAAGTTTTAATAAAAAATCAAGGTCAGCTATTCTGATTCAGATAACACAGATGAAGAACAATGCCCTCCTGCTCTTCATCTAAGAGAGTTATTGCACTGTCATGAGAATGAGTTACAGACAAATTAAACAGGGATTCAAGGGGGTGAATGCTTTTCAGATTATACGTTTACAACAAACACCAACTTTGTTCCGTTATCCTGTCTTTTGGTTAATATCCCATAAAAAATGTATGATCAATTTGCATAAACAAAGACCATCTATCATTTTGCACAACAATCTCCTTTAAAATGTAAATATGTAAATCTACATTAAACTTTTTTATCACTCTTTAGCCTTTGCTAATGACTATATAAACATTTCAAAGTTTTCTCAACTATGATGAAAGCATTAAAATCAAATGAGCACCCATCCAATTTATATTTTTTGTTGTTGTTTTTTTTATTTCACCAACATATATATTTTGAGAAGCTAGTCCCTCTATATGTTCTCTAAAAGTGTGGGAGAACATTTCTTACTGAAAACATCTTTACTTCTGTCTCACTATGTGGTACATCTTTGTTTTTACCATCTACAGCTTTCATCAAAGTTACACATATAACTACAGCAGAATGATTAATATTAAAGTAACACCAAACTGTGTGAAATCTGTGTGGAAAGCAGGAAAACTGTTGATCCCAACAACAAAACCACAGATCATGGAAGAGATGTGTTATTGGATTTAAAAATATATAGTTTGTCTAAATGTAAACTGTCAATTATTTTACTACAGTAAAGGTTTGAATACACATGTAGAGCGAATCTGAGTCTAATTAGATCTCTCCTGTGCTCAGTTTAGAACATATAAAGAGGAAGTATACCTCAGTATGCTGAGAATAGCATGATCAAATGAAATTAAAGATGCTCTCTAATTGACTGAGTAACATAAGCATAGTTTATGACTTTAAACAGCTGTCATGCAGAGGCAGAAGGTAATAAACAGATCTAATACTATAACATGTGAAACAAGGGTTTAAACATGAGGTTCCATCTTAGAACTGGCTTTGACTTTGTCTGGCCACTTAAGTTTGCTTGCTATAAAAATGTGTGGTGTCTGGCATTTGGAGACAGGGTTATGTCAAGCATCTCTGAAAACAAATATGATTTTATAAAACTCAGAGGTGTAATACGTTTTATGATTTTAAGTTATCGTCTTTTGTAATATTTTAAACTCAGGCTGTTATGCTCTGCCAGTGGAGTTTGTGGAGGTGTTAAAGCTAAAGTGTTTATTGGCTGACCTCTAGTGGTATTTTGCTGTAGGGCACTGAAAAGAAAGACCTGTTTTAGACCACTGTTTAGGCACATTTCCTCTTGGTTGAAGGATTTGTTACTACATGATTATTGTTGAACACTGACAAATAATTCTCTCAGTTCTTTTCTCGTGATTTAATAGTAATTGATTACTTAAATAATTGATTTTAAACAGTAAGCCACATTCAAAGTCTCTCTTAACAGCTATAGAGCATATTTAAAGATTATTTAAAAAAACTGCAAACAGAAGATATCAGCAAAGAGTAAATCAAAGAGATGCATTTTATCACATATAGGTTTAAAATACAGAAAGTGAATTACTAGATTTTTACATCTAGATGCTTAACAGAAATTGCATTTATATATTTGGCATTTTTCAGAGTATTGTTTCATATGATCCAGTAAATTATGCAAATACACAACAGAGGTAGACAAACAGCTTTGTTTGAAGGAGGGATGATGAGGATGATGGATATACAGTACAAATGAACTATATAGAGATAGTGTTTTATATAATAATCTAATAAACAGAAATCCAGCACATACTCACAAAATTAATCAAGGAACAGGTCAAGTTTCCTCATGATGTTGTTAAAGGAGTCTTTACCCATATAATCAGCGCGGCCCTCCTCCCACATTCGTCGATGCTCCAGGTCACCCCCCTCTGTCTCAGTGGCAGCCTGCAATTTAAGGAACAATATGAAAAAAAATCTAACTTTAATAATACTATTGCTATCAAAATCATAATTATATGTAGTTCTACGAGGAAATATGCTGGTGGATTCATGGCTGCAAACTGAAATCTAAAAACCGCATTACTGAGCCACCATTAGATGGCACTCTTTACAAAAACAGATCAATACCAATACCAATTTCATAATGAAAGCAGTGTTATTTTAGATTCATTTTTTATATACTCTTTCAGTTTTCATTTGCAATTAATATTTCAGTTAAATGTGTAGTAATTTTGTGTTTTATCATTTTCTATTTACATTTTATTTTAGTAAATCAAGTTAAACAGGCTAAACAAAAATGAGAATTGTTGCTTTGCCAACCACAAAAAAAAATTAATTGGTATTATTTTTTATCTTGTGTTTCAGTTAATTTTACTTTAAATATCCCAATGTCCAATTTATTTATTTTTATAATTTTTTTTTTTTAAATTAACATATTTACATTTTTGGAAAAATGTAGTAAGTATTAAAAGGCAAAATCATAATTTTTCCTCAAAAGCAGGTATAAGAGCATATTTTTGTACATACAGCTTCTCCATCATCAGCGGTCTCTGGTTCTGTGTGCTCGCTCTCTAGCTCAGATGGAGGGCTGACTACAGGGGTCTCTTCAGTCTCCCCACCAGACAGAACATCAAAGAAAATATTCTGACATGACAGGATAAATAAGTAAATAAATAAAAAGGCCTTCTCCTAAAACACTTTTTTGCATAAAAAAATACATTCAAATTCGCAAAATATATTATTTAGGATTTGAATATGTTATGGGCACTGGGCAAGATATGAAATTGCAAACTTTAGCTTTTTAAATTAACATAATTTGATTCACAAGTTCAAATTTGGCGGGCTGTCCAGGGAGCGAGCCGAGAGAATCGGCAGACTCCGAACCCTAGCGGTTTGAACCCTAAGCGGGTTATTGGAGGCAGGAAAAGGAAAGTGAATCTGGTTTATTTATAGTAGGAAGGAGGATTATGATTGGCGGACTCAAACGAGGTGATTGATTAGGTGATGCGGTGCCAGCCGTGATTAATTCGTCCAGCGCTCCTCCTGAAACAATGTTATTATCAAAACATTCACTATTATATTTTTGTTTAATGCATTTAATCATAACATTAGTTTGAAATCAAACAATAAGCAAAGACAAGCATGCATGCAGCATAAAAGCTTACTGTAATGAATTTTAATATATAAAGCATGTACACTCTTGTGAGGTCAATGTGTGTATTTTATACAAACAATATCTGCACTGGATTATACAGGAAATAGATTGAATAGATGGAGAGGGTCAAAGGTTCTGGCCCAGTTTAATCACTAAAGCTTTGCATTGCATGTGAACCGAACTCTTCGCATTCATTGTTTTCGCAACCATCTGATCTAGTTTATGTTCTTGTTCTTTGTGTTGTGGTGAGTCATTGCTGGGTGTGTCCCTGGATTTGTCTAAAAGCCCTTGAGGGCACAATACTTTTAAAGGGGATGGAGTTGATTTCTGTTCTTCATTTCAGTTCTTCAAACCTTTTCTTTGAGCAGTACTACTTACCGATTCCTCTGACTTTTCAGATGAGCTAGAGCTGATTGTAAGTGAGTCTAAAGTCAGTGGTAAAGAGGGCATCATCATCTCTCTGTGGTGGGCGTCAGTGCTGCTCTTTTGGCTTTGTGATGGAGTCTGATGTGGAGATACCAACTGCTGCACTGACTTGAAACCAAGAGAAACAACCAGAGACGACTGACAGTTTAAATATAATTGAATATTAGGTCCATTAAATCAGATAATTATGCTAATGGTGTGTTAAAATGAGAGTTCACCTAAAAATGAAAATGTACTCATTAATGGCTTTATTCAGTGGAACATAAAAAACCAAAAACTTGGTTTCCAAAAACATTGGAAACCAAGATTCTAGTTGACCATTGACTCTGATTGTATCTTCTTTTAAGTAATTGACTAAATTATAACAGATTTTTTTAGTGGACTATCCTTTTTGCAGTTACAAGTAATCATATGCAAAAACTTGGTATTCCTTGAACACGAAGTTGCTTTGAATAAAAGATTTATGAATTTTTGCAGGCACTAAATCATTAAACAGCCAAAACTGATTTCTGATGTGAGTGTACTCTTACATAGTCTTCATTCTTGTCATCCTTCTTAACGTGTAGCTGGCTGTAGTACTCCACCCACCATAAATTCCTAAACTGCTGAAAATTGTTGCTGGAATCTCTTAAAGACGACTCATTGGAAGCCTGTGGATCATACGAAAGTTGCCAGGGTTTAGTCCCACCCAGGAAGTGGACAATTTTTGCATGGTGGCCATACCTGTACAAAACCAGAATGAGTATTTGTAATACTTGTGTGTGTTAAATGTCATATGCAATTAGTTTCTAAACAGCTCACAAACACAGAAATTATTGTTATACTTCATAAGAGTTTGTGTGAACACGTACTGCTGAAATGCTGGTAGATATGTGTAAACGACACCGGCTGTGAGGTTGTACACAAATGGTAAATGCTTCCTAATATCTTTTACTGCCCAGTCGCTGAAGAAAGTGTTTAAAACACCCTGGTCTCCTCCTGTAAATGACATGAGACGGCATAATAATGTCAGTGAATTATTTTTTTAATATGCTCACCATGAATACAGTAGAATACAGTAATATTACAAAGATAGTTTACCCAAAAATTGTCATCAACCTCCAGTAATGTTGAACACAAAAGAAGATATTGAATAATTTTGAAAAACCGAACTGTTGTAGATCCCCACTGATTTTCAAAACAGAGAAGGACTACTATTATAGTCAGTGGGGCCATCAACTGCTTGATTACCAGCATTCTTTAAAATATCTTCATGTTCAACAAAAAAGAAGCTCATACAGGTTTGCAATGACAAGAGGGTGAGTACAAAAATGTCTACTATCCTTTTAATAACACACAATAAAACAGTACAATTGTGAATATAACATATTTATATATATTTTCCTCCTAAAATGTAATTTTTTCCTTTGATGCAAAGCTAAGCATGCAGCAGCCGCTAGTGTCACATGACTCTTCAGAAATCTTTCCAACATACTGATTTGCTGCTTGAGAAACATTTCTGAATATTTTCTGGATTCTTTGATAAATAGAAAGAAATACATTCATTTGAAATATTCTATGATATAAAAAATGCCTTTGCTTGATCAATTGCATGCGTTAAAATAAAAGTATCAATTTCTTTCAAATAAAATCTTACTGATACCCTTGAATGGTAATGTATTTGTGGTTCTCCTGTTGTTTTTAAATATAAAAAAATACAAATGTGACAAAACAGCATTTGAGGCTCATTAAAGTTCCAACAGGCTTTCAGTGCATCCGATTTAGCCTGAACTTAAAAGATCTGAATGTAATATGAGCTAAATATAACCGTGTGATTCACCATCAAAGCTGCCATGCTGTGCAGCGTGTTCCAGTATTTGGGTATGGGTATTCAGGGAGGGCCTAAATACAAATACCCCAGAGTTGAAGCAATCCGGCCAGCCTGGATCAGGTGCAGCAGACAATTCTTCATATTCAAACAGCTCATCGACATTACACAGTACCTGCGGCACACAGTTATATTACAGCCAAATTGTGAGACCAACACCTCATGCATTATTCAAGTCTGAAGTTTACCTGCACTGTAACGTATGTTCACTTTATAATTGCATATTGTGAATAAAAAGCTATTAAAAGTTTGAAACGTTGCTTTCCGATATAATCCCTTCAGCAATAACTCTGAACGCCTTGGTGTTTAGTAGTCAAGTACTCACAAGCGTGTCTGCATCCAAGAACACACACTTGCTGTACTGTGTAAGAGTCCAGCAGTGGAGTTTGGTGAAGGTGACCCCCAGTTCTGGACGTCGCAGTAAGGTGAGATTAGCCTTGTCTCTACTGTCCAACACATTTACCTCCACGACTTCATCAAACACATCCTCCAGGGCCAATCTAGGCAAATGCATAAAAATCAATGAGCCAATAGACAATCCAAGATAGTTGGGAAGCAACCGAAAATGAAATTAATGGTGCACTGAAAACTGCTACCGACTTTCCAACGCATGGCAAAGTATAATTAAAATCAAGGTACAGAATGAGATTTATGTTGTTTTAAAATGAATGCTGGAAAATAGTTACTCGCTCACCTTGATGCTCTGGAAACACTGGGAGAAACCATAGCTACTAACTTCCTCGAGGTTCCATGCCTGCGCAGACTTTTGCCTACAACTAAACATCCCATGCTATAGGCATCTGTAGTAGCCAGGGTCACAAAGGCCTGAGTCTCTGAGAGACAGAGACAGATAACGCATCACACAGAAATGGTACACACACACACACACTATACAGTGCCTAAAAAAAATCATCATACCCCTTTGAAATTGTTACTTTATTTGTCATACAGCTTGAAATCAAGAGAAACACCCAGACAACATAACAGTTCATTCCAAAAATGTCAATTTTGGTCTCATCAGATCATAGCACCTTTTGCCAGAAGGTCTCAGACCCTTCCAAATAAATTTTTGCACAGCGCAAGCAAGACTGGGTGTGACACTTTTTTAGGAAAGGCTGAAAGACTGCAAAGACTGACCAGACTCAGCCATAAAGTCTTGCAAGTCTTTCAAAGTTGCCTTTGGCCTCCTGGTAGTTTCTCTTACCAATGTCCTCCTGGCTCTGTCATTTAATTTGGATAGTCGGTCTGATCTTGGCAATGTGCTGGTGGTGCCATAAGCTTTCCACTTCTTAATGATGCTCTGAACAGTACTCCGAGGGATAGCTAAAGCCGTTAAAATGTTTTTGTAGCCTTCTCTTAACTTGTGCCTTTCTACAACTTTATCCCTAAGGTCTTCTGAAAGCCCTTTCCCAACCATGGTGAATTATTTGCGGTACCATGCACTACTAACAGTGGATTCTTCAAGAAACAGCTCCTTTTATTCTTAAGCAATCAACACCACTATTACTGATGTCAGAGGGGGCAATTAACCTGGTGTTTAACACGGAAGTTGATTGCTTGGACCTGAGCAAGTTTATAATGTTATTCTCTTAGGGGCTGATCACTTTACCAAACCAGGCATTTCACTGATTCATTTGGATTAATCCTCTAGAATTTATTTAAATTAAATTTTTACTTTAAAGTGCCCCTATTATGCTTTTTCAAAAATTATTGTTCATGCAGTGTGTCATGTAGCTGTATGTG
>JAUCMT010000001.1:25407202-25428950 GCA_032357475.1 Enteromius thamalakanensis
AATTTAAAAAGAAAATTAAAAAAGAAAAACTCGAAAATATAACACTTATATTATGCACAGCTAATAAATAAACATAATAAAGTGCGGTAGTGGCAGTCATGAGGTGGTTTAGTGCAGTATTACTAAGGGTCCAATGTTATTGGAGCAATGTTATTTAGAGTTCAATAGTCTTACAGCTTGGGGATAGTAGCTGTCTTTGAGCGACTGGTTGCAATCGATGTGGCCAAGTACAGTGATATCCTGGACATAAACCTTCTCCAGAGTGCTCAGGACCTCAGACTGGGCCGAAGGTTTACCTTCCAACAAGACAACCCTAAGCACACAGCTAAAATAATGAAGGAGCGAAATCACAACAACTTTGTGACTGTTTTTGAACGGCCCAGCCAACATAAAAAAATGGCTGTCCACCAACGTTTTACATCCAACCTTACAGAACTGGAGAGGATCAGCAAGGTGGAATGGCAGACGATCCACAAATCCAGGTGTGAAAAACTTGTTGCATCTTTCCCAAAAAGATTCTTGGCTGTATTAGAAGGGTGCTTCTACTATATACTGAACAAAGGGTCTGAATACTTAGGACCATGTGCTATTTTAGTTTTTCTTTTTTTATTAAATCTGCAAAACTGTCAGCAATTCTGTGTTTTTTTGTCAATATGGGGAGCTGTGTGTGTGTACATTAATGAAAATTGCCTCAATGATTTTAGCAAATTGCTGCAATATAACAAAGATTGAACCACACCCCCCGGCCCTCCCCCCTCCTTGTATAAATGGAAAGAATATCACAAAAAATACACTAGTACAAGACCCTTGCATACAAATTATGACAGAAACATACCAGTTCCTCTCTCTTTAGGGATTACAGGCTTTTTGGGCTCAGTATCTGGAAATAGTTGGGAAAAATGCAAAGAAATTTATTGCATAATCTGTTAGGGCACGTTCACACCAAGGACGATAATTATAAAGATAATAATAAAGATATAGCGCTAAAATATTAAAGAATAGCAGAGTTCACACGCAGCTATAATGATAAAGGCAAAGAGAAACAATATCATTAGGAATCACTTCCAGAATGATTTTTGTCATAGCTAAAAGACACCCAATCATAATCCATCCTGCTATCACAAGCTGGAGAATCTAAAGTGGCAGAAATGAGCACTAAGAATAAATAGATGATATTGTCCGCACTTGCGGATACATTATCATAATCTTTTATAGCTATTGTTCTTGGTGCTGAATGGAGCATTCAAATAATTTTAAAAAAAGCACCTCTAAAACAAGAAAAACAAGATACCTAATAGCACTGGTAATAACCATGAATAACAGTTAACTATAGCTTTACTTTAATATTTAATGAAACACATTAATACCCAATATCTATTTATCTTTCATAAATAAAAAATGAAAGAATGTAAGCATAACAAAAAAAAAGCACACTACGCACAGCCTGAAAGTACCAGAGAAAATGCAAAAACACTTATTTGTACCTGGACCAAATGCATCAGACAGATCAAAATCACCTGTGAATGAAATCATTATATTAATTATTATATTGCTAGCTTGATTATTGATCAAATATGAAGTAACACCCAATTCAAAATTGAAACAGAACTGAACTACAATGAAGTCTATGCACACAGTATGTATATTTTACCTCCAGCTGCTTTCTTTTTATCTGCAAATAAAATAAAAAAGAAACAATGCAGTGCATTAATTGGATTAAAGTCTCTAAATAAATGCACCTTGGATCACCTAAACTAACATTACTATATTAACCGGTAGCACTTTATTTTACAGTGTCCCTCTTTTACATGTACTTACTTGCAGTAACCCTAAACCCTAACATAAGCCCATGCTGCTAATTAATATTACTATAAAATATGATAACACTACAAGATAACTTAATATAGAAGTGTAACCCACAAACAATTTCATGAACACCTCAGTATAATGTTGTCTTACCATCTTCTGATTTGGGGGGAGGTTTTTTCGGGTCTGTGTAAAACAAACAATGGTACAGTATTTTCATTTTGAGTTTAAGGTATTTCACGTTTAGTTCTTAAATTAAAATGTAAATTTCTTAAACAAATTTAAATTTGGAAAGCTTTCCAGAACATTTCAATGAAAATACAGAAAGCATGAATTAACAAAAAGTTTAATCGATGTATTGATAATATTCAGGAGACCCTAATGAAAGAAACAGCAAAAGTGTGATAAAAATTAAAAACTAGCATGACCATAATTCATTCAAAATCTTTTTGTGAATATTTCTGAGCTCAAACAGTCTTACCCAAATCGAAGGCATCTAAAATATCAAGTCCTACAAGAGCGAGGCAAAACCATGTTAAATAAGTCTCTGCATGTACAGCAAACTCAATAGATACAATTCTGAAATATAGCAACGGAAATATGTTTGAGCATAATGTTGAAGGTTACCTGAATCTGTTTTTTTTGGTGCGGCTGGTTTCACTGTTGGCTTCGCTGTTGGCTTTGCAGGGACTAAATATCATAATAAAATTGGTAATTGTTTGAAACAACATTAGAAATATGATATACTAGAACAGTTTACACAGAAATAAGGTTTAAAGTATGGTGTTCCACGTTTGCTTGCAAACTATTTTACTATATTTACTATTTATTTATATATGTAAAATTAAATACAAAAAAAAAGTCGACCATCAACATAAAAAGAACCATACAAATTAAATGGGGATCTTTACTTACCATCATCATCAAAAGCATCAGCAAGGTCAAAATCTGCAAGAAAACAGTTATTTTAATATTTTGCATTTCTCTAGTACTTTTATGGCCAGTTTAATACCTCTTTTAACTAATTCAAAACTGCCAAATGAATCAAAAATGTCTAGAAAACATATAGGCATATAGGCTTAGAAGTTTATCCTATAAAAACTGTAATAAAAAAATAAATAAAAAAAATAAAAATCTTTCAAATAGAGACTGCATCCAACAACTATAAAAGCACTGTTTGGATTTCCAAAGCCCAGTATCTCCACTGAAAGCACCAAATTTATGCATATCTAAGCAATACGCAGTCACACTCCAAATACAGCCGAAATGTAAAATATTCATTACAATAAACAGCCCATAAATGCCCTAATGGAATTTGACTAATTCACTTATGAACTAGTTCATTAGCAATCCAAATTGAATCCAAATTTGATCAAATAAAAAACCAATTAGCCTGATTTGAGCTGCATTATGCAACTTGGATGTGGCTCCAAGTACACAACCCAAATAAAGGATGCAAATCGAACTCAAGTGAACCGACTCAAATGACACTGAAAGTAATTGTTTTTCTTGAAATCATTTTTTTTCTAAATATAAAGGCTATTAGCATTACAGCTAGTGTGCAAAGTAAGTGAGAAAGCAGCATCTAGTGCTTTTCCTTTTGCAATGTTTATACTGCATGAACCCAAATAGGAAGACTCAAAAAAATTAAAACCATCTGTGCCACCAACTCAAAATAAACTAGTATTGTTCCCAGAGGGTAAAAGCCGTCACTAGGCTTAAATGATTGGAATTTGACAGTCTGTTTTTACATGAAAACCCCACCCAGCTATACACTGACTGTATGTACCGATTGTACCGACTCACACTGTGACCAAACCCTCTCAACCCTTTGAGTTGACATAAAGCAAAACTGTATGCAAAATGATTTTATAATTAATTTATAATAATATGAAACTAAGGTTTTCAGAGGTATTCCACACACGCGATGTTAAGCGTGCAACTGTGTGGCCGCCACACTAAAAACAAAAAGATGGCAGAGACCACATCCTTGTGGCTTACGTTGCCAGGGCAATGGACTGTTTTCATTATGGTCTATGCAAAACCCATGATCATGACTGGTGCCTGAGTCACAACTGTAACCACAGCGATCCTTGTATATGGGTGCATGTGTCAAAATTTGTACCGCTCTGAGCCAGCTAGCAGAAACTAACCTTAGATGGTGCCAAAACATCAATGTCTCATTCTGTACAAAGAAGTGGTTTACTTTGAGACTCGATGCAGGAACAAAGGAAGTATGGGTGAACATCACGACATCAAGTATATTTAGTACAATGTTCAAGGCAACTTAGCTGATTAATGCAGAGCATTAAAAAATTTCATGTTTTTAAAAAGCTATTTTTTTGTGACCTTCAAAGTCTAACCAGACATTCGAGTTGCTTTCCAAGCATAATGGACAGCAAACAATGGTAAAGTTTTTATAATAGTTATATTAATTTGGTTCATTAACAATGTTTGTAAGTTGCTTTGGATAAAAGCGCCTGCAAAATGACTAAATATAAATGTAATGCTTGCATTGCTGTTTGCCAAAATTACTTATTCACTCATATGCCCTCAAAAACATTCAATATGGAAAAATGCAACATTATAATATGACACCCATGCTTGACACCAAGATTTAAAATATTTCAAAAGATATATATAATAAATATATATATTAACATTAAAGTACATATTTTAAATTGGGAATAAAAGCAAAGGATGCTGGGGATATGTGGAAGGATCACTAATCTAAGTTTCAACTTTGATGATTTATATGTATGTTACCATGGTTTCATTGTAGTAACCATGTTCATATACATACTGTATATTACACCTTTGTATACCCACAGCTACATATACATAGGTCTGTGGTTTCCATGATTAATTTTAGTAAGGGATTATGTGATGTTACCAATACCAGGTTACAGAAACAAATAGGCTTGTTCCTACAATTCTGCTGCCATTTTCCCCATGGGCTAGTGAGTCATGCAGCTTGTATGTGGAAAGATTTCATTTCAAAGAGTCAAACCAATGAGGCAAACCAAAGTTTTTAGGTCACTCAAACATTTAACTTTTTCCTCAACTTAATACAAAACGGTAAATAACCCGCATGGTAAGCAAATCGTTTACTGCTGATTAACGAGTAATTAAAACAACCGTTGCGTTATTTTGGGCACAATACTAAGTTTCCCGAGCTACAACCATTACAAGCGCTGTTACCAAAACAAAACGTCAACAGTTTAACGTTAGATAGGAAACCATACCTTGCGCTCTTGCTGCCACAAGACTTGTCAGAAGAAGTAAAATCCACGTGTATGAAGTCATCGTGCTATAGAAATATATAAGATTAAGATTATTTAAAGATATAAGACTTTATGAGCCTTCAAGCCAACAACTACATGTATCTCGAAGGTAAAGTTGAGCTGTAACTTCAGTGGCCCACCCCTATGAGTGATACAAGCGTGGTCCAATGCTGTTCCTCAGTTCGGCTCTCTGTATATTCTAATTTAATGATTCAAAACACTGCGCAGGAAAAAGACGCGCCTCACCACGCCCTACCTAACATTTTTTTTGAGCTTGTGAGTTTAAGAATAAGCATGGTGGCTTATGTAAATTATTTAAAACGTTTTTCGTATAGACTATACATGGAATATTAAGGAATAGTATATATATATATATAACTCTTATATTTGCACGTTGTTGAGATGGTTTGTAATCTGCTGAAGATGACGTTGTAACAAAATGATTTCTGGCACTTTGTATAATGCAGTGTTTAGGCTACCTGTAAAGATTAAGTTTTATTTTAGGTTTTATTTTTATTTATTTATTTTTTAATCTATTTTCTGCTAAAAATCACTGAACTTGCGCGTGCCACAGTTTTGGATAAGCTTCTAATATTATTAACACATTTTTGGCGTTAGTGGTGGCATGGCGATAGCGCCCCCTAGCAGACAGTAAATAGATTGGTTTCTTCCGCCATCTAGTGTTAAACAAACGCGTTGCGTCAATAGAAGCGTCCAGGCAGCTCTACAGGATGAATTGAAGTATGGTAAATATTTCTGATCGGACTCACTGAGAATCAATATTATAAGGTACATGATTTGCTTTGCGCAGTTGGGATTAAAATTTTAATAAAACACAACCCATCTTTGTCAACGGACCTAGTAACAATATAAATCAAGCACACCTCAATTGTAGGACAAAAGCCCTATTGCATCTGCTCACTTCAAAACCTAAGATTAGCTTTTTTAAAAAAGGCACTTTGTAGCGTAATCATAACTATTTCATTGTTATCTTTCCTTTTCTGGACATCTTTCACATTTCACATTAACATTCTTATCATTTTAATTGATTTAATCTGTCTTTTGAGCAAGCAGTATTAGATGATGGGTATCCTGAAGGGACCTCAGAGTATCGTGCCCCCTTGCGCAAATGGTGTGAGAGATCACCAGCGGATGAGGCAGCGCTCTTTCGCGTGTCATGTTTTTGAAGAGCCCACGCGTTTCACTCTAGGTTCCCCACTCGGCACGCACCAATGCAGATACACACCGGATCGGACGCTGCTGGCGCCTGAACGTGTATCCATCTTCATTGCGCTCACGGTGTCTGCTTTCTCCAGCTCGCCGGTATCATGCAGTCTTTAATATCCCCAGTCACCAAAGCAATACTGGTTGCACTGTTTATTTTTGCGATCCTGCTCATTTTGTACGTGATATTGTGGTATATATGTCGAGATGTGGATTGTGATCACGGAATTTGATTGGCATTATTGGATGCGTCTTTAAGGACATGCACCGGGTGTCCCAGCTTTGGCACTGATCAACAAGGGAGCAAAGGGTGACTCTGGTAAGTGCCCTGTTACTAACCTGTTAAACTCCTGGAATGAGAATTAAGAGTGGACAGCACTGATTCGGTGTTTTTGTTTTAAAATACTGACATTGGTTGGGGTGTCCTTTTCCACTAACGTGTTGCGCTTCACTGGCTGTCGGTAACCATTGAAACGATCTGCTTTCCGTCCACCTGTTAATGCAGAAAAATACCAATTCAAATCATTGCTATGCGCAATTTAGCCTTTTTTTAAATCAATTTTACATTTGAAATCGTGGACTCCAACAGGAACAGTAGCCTACGGCGCCTTTTTCTCGTTTAAATTAAATTCAGATGACTTTTTGGATGCCGTTTTTAATAAACGAACTTGTTTTCTCATCAAGTTTATATACAAGCACTGTATCACATTTCATAAATGTTATTCTTACATCCCAAATAGACAACAGAGAGCAAAAAACAGCTGCGTTATGAGTGAAAATGAACAATAAAAGTTTAGATATGATATAGAGGTCTGTCAGTGGTTTCTGGACGCCGCCTGATTATGTTGTACAGTTTATGGATGTCTATTTTTTCTGCTGTCAGATACACTAAAGCGAATATCTTATATCAGGTAACCGCACTTGAAGTTTATGGAAACCTATGGCAAGCCTATTTAGCATTTATTCCTTTAAATTAAATAGCACCCATTTTTTTCATGCATAATTGCCAACAAGTACTTAAAAGTATTTTTTTCCAATTTACAGTAACTATTCAGTGAGTACTAGTATGTATATTAAATATACAATAGTCACGGTCTGGTCGATACTTAGAAAAAATTACCCCATTGATCAACAGTTACATAAACTATTATAGCCTATATTGTTAGCCTAAATTATATTTTTGTGTAATATGTCAACTATCACAGAATGTTGTATTTCAGTTTTTGCTGCCTCCTTTTCCAGTTTTTAGCTAGTACAGGATTGTCCAATCATGCAGTCCCATCATCCTGCTGAGTTCAGCCCAAGCGTGTACCAGTTTCCCTACCTGGATGATTTTAGTGGGATCCTGAATACTGTGATTACTTTAGTTTGTTTAGAAATTAAAGCTAAACTCCAATCTCTCCAAATCCAGAATTACTGGAACAAGTAACTCTAGTTAATAGTTAGGCTATCTATTTCAGTTATATTTATAAATGGATACTTGTGCAGCCTATCTGTCACCATAGTCTGTAACATTTATGCTATCTCCAGCTAGAATTGAATATAACTAGTCAGAAAAATGATAGCTCAGTTATTATTGAATATACGATGGAAATAAAGAAACGTAAAAATAGTTGAGTTTACGCAATAAAACGGCTTGCCATAGAAACCTGTGGTTCACCCGTTGTGCGCTTAAGATGTGAGAGCGTTTGGAATTCGGTTCATGCCTTCAGCATTCGTTATGGAGAGATTTCATGAGAATTCAGTGCTACAGCTTCACACGTCTTTATATATGTTCCTTCTGTTTTCATTTTACCAATGTATAGCCCATAATCAGAGTAGGCTAGATGTTTTACAGTCGGCAAAGCTTTGATCACGCGTTATTGTTTCCATTGTTGGCAGTATATTGATACTTATCTATTTCATCTTTTGCAAAACGGCTACAATTTCACGCCACGAGCATTGTGACTCACCGATGAAATACTCCGCTCTGAACGTGAGAGGAATGTCAAGTGTCAGCACAGTCACCATAGCGCATCATGAGCGCGTCCAGATGCCAAATTGCCCTCGAACCTGGGCCATCTATGCAAGTGGGACTGAGTAAGAGCCGCTAGACCCAGATCGGTGACAATTAAGTTTATGCCGACAGAACCCAATGATGTTCTTATTTCCTATGTGAAGGACAAATAGAGGGCAGATAGATAGTTAACCCAGATTTCGTTGTGCTTGTTTAATGTGTCTTATTCCTCATTTCAATATAAAATCATGCATACAAACAGACAAACAAGCTAACGTAGAATGATAATAAAACAACTTGATATGTAATGTTTCTAGGTGTGTATATTATTTGTATGTGTGCGTGAGTGCGTGCGTGTGCAAGAGACAGATAACAGAATGATGTAAAGTTGTAAAACTTGTGTATTGGCATGCATATTGATGTGTCTGTATATATATGTATATACACACAAACACACACTCTCTTATTGGTTTTTGTGAATTATGAGGACTCTCCACAGGCGTAATGGTTTTTATACTGTACAAATTGTATTTGGTATTGCCCTACACTGACCCTACACCTGAACCTACCCCTTACAGGAAACTATGTGCATTTTTAGACTTTCAAAAAAACACCATTTAGTATGTTTTTCAAGCCTTTTGAATTGCGGGACACTGTCCTCATAAAACACCTACATATTGTAATACCTATGTCATACCCATGTCATTATACACATTTTTGTCCTCATAAACCACACACACACAAACACACATACAACATTACAATTGTTCTTTTATAATAATATTCTTAACAAAATGAACACAGCTCTTTTCATATAACTTCGAATTTAACTTTTTTTGAATGCATAAATACAATTATACATACAAACTGTACATACAATACATATTTTGCAATGATTGTGTCAAGGACAGGTACATAAATGATTTATATTAATAAAGTGTAACACATTCCATCATGCCTTAAAACCACTATCAATAACAATATAAAGCTGAGAGGTGATATCTCTCATAAATAAGTACAAATGTCATATTGTCATAGTAAAATATGGAAATTATGTTATCATTTACTCACACTTATGTCATTCCAAAACCATAAAGTTTCTGTCCTTTCATTGAAAGTGCATGTAAGAAGATCCAAAATGATGTCACATTTGAGCTTTCGTATTTACCATGTTTTTTTGTTTTGTTTTATAGTTGTTTAGATAAAAACCAAAATTACATATAGTCACCAATGCAATAATGTAAATTCAAAATGTAGACCCTCTGATTTATGTGTATTCATTTTATTGCGCCTTTATCTTTATAAATCTTTTAAGTGTTGGTTACCAGGACTTTCAAATGAGAGACAGAAATCTCCTAGGTTTCATTGATAATTGCTTAATTTGAGTTTGAAAGATGATTAATTTGTGAGGAAAGTCCTGTGTTTAGATGACATAAGGATTAGGAAATAATGACAGAATTTCCACTCATGCTCTGAATGCCAGCTACACTCCTTGTGCGCATTTGTAATAAATTACACAACTGTTCTTGGAACGGTGGAACTGGAAAGTGAGAGAGAAAATAAGAAGCAATAGAGTTAGAGATGGGGGAGGGTTGGTGCTCCCAGGTTAAAAGTGCTGTTGTTCTGAATGCATTCTGACAAGGAGTCTGTAGAGACAAACAAACTCTGAAGGGGGAAATACAACAGCTGTTTTGCTATCCAGCATCCAGAGTAAGAGGAAAAGTGAAAGAGAGAAGATCGAGTTTATGCGTGAGTGCTTGTTTGTCTGGAGGCTTAGCACTTCTGGAAGGAACGAGTGTGAGTAGGGATTCAGGTCAGTGCTAGAACATGCTCAGGGGAAGCACCCTCCCTGGCCCTGAACGGATAAAGCAACATGCCTGCTAAAAGAGATGAAGACAAGAAGAGGAGGCAAGGCAGAAGCTCCTCAGGTTACAATGGCAAGTAATTATTAGTTTTTGATAAGCGGCATTGACATAACCTTTGAGGAAAAATCCCGAGTGCCAATGTGGAAAAAAACAAGTTGTAATTTTGTCACACCTCAGCCTCTTTAAACCATGTCCAACATTTTCCTTTTTTCCCCCACTGAATTCTCAAACGTTATAAAAATTCAGTAGGTAACAGGTGTAAGTTTAAATTAAAACACAATTAGAAGAATTGTCTGGTGCTCAGTTTCCACAAATCTAAGACATTCAATGTCTTTTGACAGACAAAACCCCTACTTATAAGGCCTGAGAGCACTTCCAGTAGAAAATGTCTGTTTACATAGTACTAGTCAAACATTAAGGATTCTCCACAACCTGCTGTCACTGCACCAAAGCTGAGCTCCAGGTTTGCGTTTCTCTCTCTTGAGGGGTTTTCATGGCACACACCCGCCTTGTATGACAGTAGGCTACATAAATGCCTGTTTGCTCCTAAAAGGGAAAAAAAAACTGCTTGTGCCAAGAAAATAGAGTGAAACAGAAAGATATTATTCACAAACATGCATTATGTATGATTTTCTCTAATAACAGCATAACAGTTCAGGTGATAATTTTAACTGCAAAAAGAACATGAATTTCGAAACGTCTTGATGACTGACAGCAGAACTTAAGCTGGTGATCTGGCATCTTCACAAGTAAAACTTGATGATCCATGTTATCCAGTAAGATTTGAGAATGTTCCAAAAGCACATCTTGTGTAATTCAATGGCGCAAGAACATCTGACGCATCTATATCCCAGCTCTACTTTTCAGTAGAAATCAGGTGTTTTAGTGAGACGTCGAAAACATTCAGGTTGGTGGGTTCTCAGTAATGCAGTTAGAGAAGAATCTATTTGAGGGACTCCCTAGTTTATTTAGAAGATTTTGATCTATCAGAAGCACTATTTAATCTGTATCAGCTGACAACTGTACCCAAATAGCTGTTTAAACACATCATAAAATCAAAACTGACAATGTTTTTCCTCTCTCTGTCTCTATGGAAGTTTATTCCACCTACAGGCATTTAAATATAGTGTAAAATGTAAATTGGAAACTTTGAGTAGGCTAAATATAAATAATAATAACAATAATATTAACAATAAAAATAAAATGTCTTTTCTTAAAGATTTCCTATAATGGAATTATATTATAGGGCATTAGCTCCTTACTGGCCTCTAAAATCTCTATTTTTTTATTCAGGATATCTCTTAAAGGGATAGTTCACATTTGTCATCATCACCTTCACGATGTGAATTTCTTTACACTGTTTTGAGAAATAGGTAACCATACAGTTTCTGGTACTTGTTATTTTATTTATTTATTTATTATGCTACGCTATGTTTTGCTACGCTATTTGAATCAACTATACCCATATTCCTCCCTGTATAGATACCCAAATTCATGATTTACTGTAGTTACTCACATTAATCACTGTTTAGTTAGCCTACCTTCATCAACATACATTATTCTGTGTTCGAAAGTCATACTCAATATTTGGAGTCGAGATATCGTATGATATAAAGCACAGACACTACTGGAAGAAAACTTGACGTTGACGTCTTTCAATCAATGATTAATAACTTTAAGTAATTGTTATTATTTATTTATTTTTTATTATTTTAAACTAATTCGGCTATATTAAAGCCTTTTCCACCAAAAGTGTTATTTGTCTCAGTTTTGAGGTAATATATAAATTATGTAGACTTGCAATTCTGACTCCGACTTTTTTTTCCTCATAACTGCGAGAAAAAAGAAAAAAACTCCCCAGAACTGAGATTAAAGCCGCAATTAGACTAGACTGCACTATTTACTTTTCTTGAAAGTTTATTCACAATGTTCACCAGCTACTTAATTATTTTATTTCTTTTTTTTTTTGGTATGGTTACTCCCCATAAATGAGCATCCAGACTCTCTAGGGCGTCTATAGCGATTGACGTAGAAAGCGGAACTATCGAACAAACAGCTGATACCAACCACCCTGCTGTACTTCAGCACGGAGCGTAAATACTGAGACACTCGCTGTCATCTTCAAACATGTGGTGGCTTTTGCCTTCTATCCTCGGCTTCATCAGACTCTACT
Organism: Enteromius thamalakanensis; assembly: GCA_032357475.1. Lineage (NCBI taxonomy): Eukaryota > Metazoa > Chordata > Actinopteri > Cypriniformes > Cyprinidae > Enteromius > Enteromius thamalakanensis. Next base: position 25,419,551 of record JAUCMT010000001.1, read on the forward strand.
TAGACGGCGTCAAAGTTCTTCTATACCAGCTTTTCAACAGATCCTTCACCCTGCCAGGTTAGAGGTTTTTATGGTCACTGATTTGTAGCGATCTGGCGGGCGCTTATTTTATTGTCAAACAGCTGCAGTTATTCAGTAGTTAGGAGCTGTCAGGTGTAGTGTGGGAACGTTTGGAATTGCTTTTTGTGAAAAAATAAGTTCCGCTTAAAGGGACAGTTGCAAATGTTTGTCAACTTATTCTAATAACCCTAAACCTACCCTAACTGTCTACTCTGAGAGTTAGTACACGTGTAGTTGCAAATGAATGAGAATTAGTTAACATGTAGTTACGAAGTTACTTATAGTTACTAGAATGTCTAAAGTGGACTGTCAAAATAAAGTGTAACCATAATTAGTTGCCCAGCAGTGTAACATAATCAGTCCCTGTTCAGGTGACTGTTGACTATTGACTGTTATTCCTCTTTAAGTGTGTAAAATGTCAGTAAAAGATATCAGAGATTGCAGATACATTATTTTTAACTTTGTTTTAAGTCAGCTGGTATTGAAACAGTTCATGAGTTGTATATGATGGATGCAAACCTGGCTGTGATTATGCACAACCTAACAAAAATGTTTAAGCATGTGTCTTGTAGCATAACTGACTGTAACCTTTGAACTATTTACTCCAAAGATGCTTTATAATACATTTTATTGAAAGTGATTACACAATATGGGTCATAAGTTGATGTTAACTTAAATAGTGTGTATATTTGTATACATATATGTATTTATAATGTATTTGTTTTAAATTTGCCTTTGGCTGAAATGCTGACTTTAAATTACAATGTACGTACCTAAGCCCATTTATTAAGGGAAATGTAATTTCATTTATAGCAGACTCTAGTTTAGAGTTTGCCTGAGATTCAGTGATTTCTGCATTATCACAAACTCATCACATGTTTCTACTCAAGATTGTTCTGTTGCAATTTTAGCCGGCTCTTTATTTAAATTTAAATCACTGTTAAAGGGCAACCATGTCCCAGCGCAAAGCAAAAGGATTAGACTCAAATCCATCCTCACAATGGTCTTTTGTATTAGAAATATTTAAATCTTCTGAAGCCTGACAGGATTAGCTATAAAAAAGATGATTAAGAAACACTGATTTTAAGACTTGTTTGCATTATTGGACTATGTTCTTGTGAAATATGTAAGTTTTACAACGAACTAATTTTAACACGGAATCGACAACAAAAGTAACATTGTTTATCAGTGACTTTATCTCTGCTTAAAGTGCAGTTGTTTTTCCATTATTATTATTATTATTATTATTATTATTATTATTATTATTATTAATAGTAATAACAAATACCCATAAAAGCAAAAGAGTGAAGGAATTGCATCGTTAGTAGGCTTATCACAAAAGCAGGTCATGCTGTTCTTAGAACATCAGCGTAGGATGCAGTTTCTGCATTTAATGATCCCTCAGACCATGGCACATCCAAGAACACTCACAGAGGGATGGCAGGATATGTCCCAAACAAAGACAGTCCATGACAGTGTGAAAAACATATTTTTTTTAGATATTGCAGTAAAAAAAAACAAACATAATTTTCTTTTTTCCCGTCTTGCCCAGATTTGCCCAAGCAGAATGGAAAGGTTGCCATAGTTACGGGGGGAGCCAGAGGAATGGGATATGAGATTTCCAGACATTTGGTCAGCCTGGACGTGCATGTGGTCATTGGTATAGTATCATCTCCTACCTGATTATTGCACCAAAACCATTCCATTGGTGTTATGGCTCCCGTTTACAGATCAGTTCTTGTAGTTTCTCTGACTCTTATTTGGATTTCTTCTACTTGTGACTGATTTAAAAAAAAATTCATTCTGTACAGTCAGTTATACAGTAAGTAAGACTGGTATAAATGGAGTACCATCCCAATTTTTCCCTTTTTTTCCTCGCTGTCAGTGCGCATTATCAGTAAGAGCTCTCTCTTGAAGTATGGCGTCACATAAAAGGCAATAAGAAGGGCTTATGCAAGAGTAACTCTCGTCACATGTTCAATCAAACGCAGGACAGGTTTCTTTGTGTACTGTATGTGTAGGAAGAGAACTTGAGTTTTTATATGTACTTTTTTTTTATTAATGCCTGTTGGTAAAAGTCTAAAACTGTTGTGCAATTGCTGCTTGAAACCTGAGGTAAATATTTGCTGGTGAACTCTTAAATATATAAAAAGGGTAAAATAGTTTATTACTGAGGAAGAAGACTCATCCTCAAAGGTATATTATTGTGAATCATAATATGAGCTGCATCTTTTTTTTGAGGAATTCTAATGAAAGGGCATTCAGTAATCTTTTAGCCAGCCATTCACTTTACTGTGTTTGGATACTTGAGGTTTAGAGAGCAGTCTGTAATAATTAATTCCCTTAGCTGTCCAACAAACAAAAAGCAACTTTGTCCTCACTACTACTGAGCATGTTCTCTTTGATTATATCTTTCCACCTTGTGTTTGTCTTGCCAATGTTGTCTTTGCTGGTAAAGCTTATTAATAATTGTGCTCTGTCTAATTTTAGTTCTTCACATCACCAAAAAAACAAACAAGTAAACAAACAAAAAAACGACACTAGACTACTAGAGAGGCGGCAGCAGTCTATGAGAGTAAGGGTTTAGTGAAACATCATTTCAACGTGCCAAAAAACATCTAATTTAAAAAACTCTCACGTGACATTAAACCATTCAGGCATAATTTACCTAAAAATTACAATTCTGTGATTAATTACTCACACTCATGGTGTTCCAAACCCATATTCAGAACACAAATGAAGGCATTTTTGATTAACTCCGATAGCTTTCTGAACCTGCAGCACCATTTTATGGTCCAGAAACAGTTAGGACATTGTTAAAAGTTAGCATGTGATTGTAATACTGTAATTTAAAGGTAAGATTTTTGTTATAAAATATCCAAAAACTACAATAGCACAGTTTTATATATTTCGTGCCGTCTATTAAAACTCTCGCGTGAGCTTTTCATCCATGAACGTGATTTGTGAGAACGACAATGTTTCACACTCCGTCATTGCATCATCGACATTCACCTCTGTTATAGTTTTGAAAATGCGAACCTCTTGTGAAGGAAACGTACATATTGTGCCTTTGAAAGCTACAAGAACAATTTAACAGTTTCTTCTTTTCCATGTATCAGCCTTGGATGCGTGTTCACAAGAGTACCACAACACATGTGTGTGAAGCAGCTTCCTGTAGCAGAACCAGGATGCACTGTGCTGTGTTTACAAGCAGGCAACACACTTTACATAAAAAAACTCTTCGTTAACAAGTCTGAAGATTTCGTAAAGAGGATCGCGTACTTATTTAAACCAGAATGAAGGTTGACATGAAAGAATTGTTGAATAAGGTTGTTGTTTTTGTTACTATTTGGGCACATAAATGTATCCCAAATGTATTCTCGTGGCTTCATAACGTTAAAGTTGAACCACTGATCTCACATCGGACTATTTAACAATGTCTTGAATACTGGCCCTTGAATTCTCCAAACTATGGAGTATTGGAAAGCTTTCAAAATGTATTAAAAAAGTGTGCCGAAGATGAAAAAAAGCTTGTTTTTTGGAATTTTAGTTTTTTGACCGAACTATTTCTTTTAATATTTCAAATGTTTGGCACTGATCTACTAAATGCAAATCAACAAATAAAGGTGAACCCGCTTTAGGTTTGCTTATGTACATTCTACATTGCCCATTTTAACATTGATATAGATGATAAAAATTAGTAAACTTAAAGGGATAGTTCACCCAAAAGAAAATTCTTATTAATTACGTTTTTGGTAACACTTTATCTTACAGTTACACCTGTTAGTTGCTTATTAGCATGCTTATTTTTAGAATATTAGTAATTTATTAGTGCTAAATAGGCACAAATTCTACGCCGTATTCTACATCACTAATCCTACCCAATATTAAAAACTACTTTACTATTAATAAGCAGCAAATTTATTGAGGAAAAAGTTAATAATTAATAATTGTTACCTCTTCTAAAGTGATTTAAAAAATAATTTTGGGGTAAACTAACCTTTTAATAACCATTTTCTCTATCTTTTTTTTCTCTTCCTCAGCTGGGAACGAGGAACAGAAGGGTCTGGAAGCAGTGAAGAAGATTCGAGAAGAGTTAAATCAGGGAAAAGGTAAAATTTAAATGTCTTTGAAGGGTCCGGAGGTTTTAAGTGGTCGGTTGTAAAAGAACGGCTGAGTTCTCAGTATCATGTACCCTTCTCCATCTGTGATTCTGACCTTTACGAGTCTCCTTGAGGTGATGATTTACTCTGCAATGACCTGATGCTACTTAATTTGCAGCTAAACAGGATCATTTTTCTTGCCGTGTTTGGATTGGTTTGTTTACTGGAAGAATGTGTGAGAGCAAGCAGAATACCAAGGGAGAGATGTTTGATGGTTGTGTTCACTGAAGAACCATAACCTCATTGTAATGCAGATGGGATATTGAGAGCCGCAGTTTGGATGACGGCGTGCTCACTTCCCTGCGGTATCCACCCCTCCCCCCATGTGGATTTTTAACTGCTAGCCGAGAACAGGCCCGTCGGTTTTCACTTCTAGCTTTCATCATAAGGGTATTGAACTTGAGAAATAATGTACTGCCCTCATCTGGGGTCAGTTTGTCTAAAACCATAACCTTAAATACTAGTTTTGAAATGGGTCTTGGTTCAGAGAGGGGAAAAAAACTATGCCGCGAAGATGACGGATGTGCTAACAAGAAATGAGTCTTTCAAAACAGGCAAAGGCCTGGCTGGAGGTCTGTTTGTGTGCGTGTATTTGTCTGAGGCTTTTTGCTCAGCACGATCTGTCGCTGTACTTCTCTAAGCTAGTCTAATAATGACACATGATCGCTCTTTATATGGCTACAATCACCTAATGAGGGTTAGACATCACATCCAGTTAAACGGAGGAGGTGATTTTAGGAAAACAAGATAGACTGAGCTGACAAAGATTAGACATGTAATTATAATGGGCTCAGACTGCTGTAAAAGAACTTTAATGTCAAACAGCCGTCTTATTTAAGATGTTTACTGCTGTTTAATTGGACAGGCTAAATGTTGCTGTGGCTGGTTATTAAAAAAAGTTCCAGTGGGGTCAAAGAGGTCACACTTAAAGGGTTAGTTCGCCCATTTAAGACATGAAGTTGTATGCAATCCTTACCAGCACTACAGTGTATACACACTGACCCACTCTGTGATCACCTCCCTGGTCAGAGTTCTGGCCGCTGGAAGTTTTTTAAGAAGGTAGTCCCGGTTAGTTTCCGGGGCCTCAAAACGGTGCGTTTTTAGGTGAAAAAATTATATGCGTTTCAAAGCTTGATAAATTTACATCACAAAAAACACTTCGTCCAAAATTCATACCTCCGTTTTTAATCGGCACTATTTTCCTTCCATTTCCATCAATCCGCGCTGCTGTAAACGTCAACACTGCGCACAAGGATTGCATACAACTTCATGTCTTAAATGGGCTAACTAACCCTTTAAATTAAGATATTTAAGCAACTTTTACAAAAATGTCCCATAAGAAAAATATTACAGGTGTGCATCTTAACGCAGAACAATGACACTCACGTGTTTTAAGATATGTCAAAACAAGATGTTTTCATCTGAAACAGCTCAAACATGCAATTTAGTCTGGGACTAGCTTAAGATCTTACGGATCTCAAACATTTAAATAATAGGCCTAATATAGATGAACTGCAACTTTTTAGACCAATTGTAAGATCAAAATGCAATAAATGCATTTCTCACTTTTATCAACTCACTTCACTTTTCTTGCACAACACTATCCCTCTTGGCTTCTGGCAGGTATAGATGTGTGTAGGCTGGGTGTTTAGTATGGAATGTGAGCATTACCGAAACGCAACCCGCCCCAGTGCACTGCCTCTGATTATGTGCTTGTGTTTCAATTCTTCTCTTTATTCTAATGAAACTATTAGATGATCAATGAAAAGACAGATTATGGTGGAATGCCTAATACCTTCCCCCAGTCTGGCACCTACAACATAAACTTCACAGAGAACACACCTGATCTCAGGTGTCACCCAGTGCCCGACAACACCTCCGCTCGCCCACTCAGTTCTACTGCAACACAATGGGCCTGCCGCCTAACCATGACCTAATCCTGCCCTCGGCCTCTGATTGGCTGCAGGGCGGATCATGTGACGTAGTTAAGAGAGAAGGTTGCAGGCTGAAATTTTTGCTAGACAAAGTGTTCTACAGGAGCAGCGGAGCATGAGGAATAGAAAAGTTCCTGGAGGACTTGATAGGCAGCAGAGCACGACCGGAGTGATGTCTTTGTCTTTAATCCACTACTGAGGGTGTGTGCCAGTGTGTGCGTGCGTGTGTGTGTTCGGGTTATGGTGTTCCTCTTAGGGTCATTCACCTGGATGTTCAGACAAAAATATGTGGATGTAGGTCAGCCAAAATATAATACTTTAAAATAAAAGAGCATGATGTTCTGACTGTTGAAAAACAACAGAGGAAAGCTGCATGGTTGGAAAAATTAACAATATCATTCATTCAGTTCATATCACTTCAGCTGCAAAACACTAGGGTTTAGCAGGTGTTGTAGGCCTTGTTTGTACTGGCCTGACAAAATTTGAATCGTGTTGCGAAGGTACCAGTGTTGTCTTGGGAAGGGAGTAATGCATTTGTCAAAAGTTTGTTAGTGTATTGAAAGTTAAACTAGATACCGATGAGCAGAATTGTATATTGTGCTTTCCTGCCTGAAGCTACAACGTCTGCTATATACATTTTCAGTTTTTTTATGATGTAAGTCAACAGTGCATTATTCATATTAATTTTTCTGTTATCATAAAAACTAAACATTAAGTGGACATTCTACCAGGAATAATAGAGTGTAACAGAGTGTTGTAGGAATGAAGTTTTGAAGGCCAGAAGAATGAGTTCACATTTTATCACTTCCAGCTCAATTGTCCTGAAGTCAGTGGGTTATTTGAATAGGGTTTTGATTAAATGCCTGAAGTAATATCTATTCTTCATATAAGTGCAATATATATTTATATATATATTCATGTTTGGTTTTACAACATGAAATACAAGATTAACACCAGCTTTTAATCACCTTAATTGTCTAGAAAAAGGTAACAAGTGGCTAAATGGGACTACATTAGACATTATCATGTCAAAGAGATTAACATATCTGATGCACTCAACTGAAAGTTAAAGCTACTTAAAGCCTCATTGTGATTATAATCATGCTTTTCTTTTTTGATATATATATATAGACTGAACAAGTTAGTGGCGATGATACTGAAGTCATGTAACTGTTATATATACTGTTTTTGATAGCCTAATGTTTTACTTCTGATGATTGTTATAGTTTAGAAAAGTCATGTAAATTATTCATTATCATGATATAAAAAATACATTGTCACTGAAGCATTTTAGTATAGGTTGTAATAAGTGCATGCAGCACAAATCAATTCAAGACCACTTAATTAACCTGATTTAAGACTGTGTTTTATTTCTGCAGTACTATTTCTCTGTAGGGATTCATAACAGTCATGCATTTGTGTCCCAAAAAGAATCTTATAAAGTCAAACCTGCCCACAAATCTCCTTTAACTTAGTGGTCTTAAAATGTTATTGAAAACATTTTTTTGTCTTGATCTGTGAAAGTCAAATTGTCAGACACAACTGGTTTATTAGGTAGTTCAATCTGGATTTTCCAACACAGTCTCATGATTAATATGTACGTATTTGTAGGAGATGGCAAATTCGTGCTAATTCATACAAATTCGTATACCTCACTTGTACAATTTTGTACGATTTGTCTAAACCTCAACAAATTCATGGTAAGCTTTAAAAAACATACTGAGTTAATCAAATGTGTGATGAGATCAGAACAACAGAAGTAAACGTCTGAAACAAAAAAAGTGAAAGTAACAGTTGCTCATAAATGGAGTGATGCTGAAAAAGACAATGTGTTTGTCGTTGCAACCGTCAGGCAATGAGCTAGCCGTTATATTACCATGTCAACAAAGACGCATAAGAAGGCAGAAGCTTAAGGGTATTTGAATGAATGTACCAATACATTTCTAATACACATAGAGCCAATGGCGGTGTGCTAATTAAAAGTGTGCTAATTTTCTTTAAAATAAATTTCACTAGTTTTTATATTTTGTTGCATAGTATATTAAAATGAAGCTTAAGTGTCTAAATACTTTATTAAAAGCTGCATTCTTTCATAGTTGTCAGTGATGACATAAACCATTTCTGTTTCTCCAAAGAACTTTTCAATGAGAGCTTTTAAAAGAAATATAATTTTCTTAGTGTGAATTTTTCTTTTCTTTTCCATTATGAGCAATAAACTGTTTCAACTCTAAAGAATAACCTCTTCAACCTAATAGGGAGGACCTGTACTACTTCTGAGGTTGGTTTTATTGAGGTTAACCTTTTAGCAACCTTTGCCATTTGAGCAACTTGTTGAAAAGTCTGTTTTTCCTGAATGGTCATACGCACCGTCCTGGGACATCGGCACTTGGGATGATCGTCTGTCATTTATCTGATCTCCGGGAGTGTCTCTGAGACCTAATGAGAGAGAAATCCTGCAATCAGATAATCTGACATGACATAAAAGATTTCAGACTGCATGTATTGAAAGTCTTAGTGAAAACATGATCACATAATTGATAGCTTGAAAATCCCACACACTTGTACTGATCACTGAACATTAAAGCAAAACAAATGATGCAGAATGTGTCTTGACAGGGGGAGGATGAAGGTTTAACTGTCTCATCTTTCTAATCTTCCAACAGCATCCCTTTTGGCTCAGCCAAATTCATTCTCTTTCTCTCTCTTCTTCATCTTTTTCTAAGCTCTGAACCATCGATTGTCTTGAGTGTAAATGCAATGCTGGAGAACTGGAACTGAGATTTCACACGTTAACGAAAGGCAAACGACAACTACTTTTAAACAACGACTCCTCTATGATTCTGTTAGAACTCCACCCTGAATATAAAACTAACTCTCAAGTGTTAGGTTACATCCTTTATGGATCATATGTTTCATTGATTTGTTGGCATAACAGAATAATGTTTTGAGATGTGAAGGTTTTGGAACAAAGTACAGGATTAATAATGTTTCAAAGTCGTCTAAATGATGATCTAAAAGGTTCTACATTTAATAGACTTCCCAGTAAACTGGTTTTGGTTAAATGTGAAATGACATATCTAATTAATATTTATCTAACTAATTGTTGAGAATTCACATGACTTATGGATATTGAAAGCCTTGACTGTTTAAAGTGGCATCAAGTAAATGTAGTGGGGTATTAATTCTTACTCTTAACCATCTTGTTTAATCATGGAATAAAATTGTGTATTTATATTTGTATAT
>JAUCMT010000001.1:25445040-25459356 GCA_032357475.1 Enteromius thamalakanensis
AGCTTCCTGTTTATATACCTGCGTGAGGTTACTTCCGGGTTCCCGCAACCTCACGTGATCTGGTACGTGTGACAGTAACAATTAAGGCTAAACTGCGACTAATTTAGTGCTAATAAAGGAAGTTTGATAAATGTTTGTTTTTAAAATGACTAATTAATTTAAAGTAAATAATAGGTTAATCATTACTTACTAGTGTGTTTTTGCTTAACTAGTGATTAATTGTGAACAAATTAACCATTAATTAATGTTTAACTAATGCATCTGGACCTTTAAAATAAAGTATTACCCTAAAAACCAATTGTAAAAAGCCAAGACTTAACAATTACCTTCAAATTAAGCTACACTACCTGCTAAGCATTATTGTTTTGTTGGTAGTTTTTTATATTAGAGCAGATTTTTAAGGGCGATTTTGTTTATCTAGAATGAAAATTGAAACGCTGATAGGTCATTTGGGATGATGGAGGAAATGTCCTTTTGACTTTACGTGAGCATTAGAGAGTGGAATAATTTGCATGCTTTGAAATGAGACTAATTGGATATGTGCTTTGATGTACAGACCAACAGAATAAGGTTACTAAATGAACTAGCAAGAGAACGCTGGATGAGTCAACAGACATTTTGCCTGCAACTACTGTTTAAAACCAAGCCCTGTAAAACAAGCTGACAAGCTGAGTTTACTTGTTTTATTAGAGGAGGGCAAATGCTTTGACTGTTATGAGCTGCATATGAAAATATACTGTGCATTCAGTAATCTTTATTGTGGAGCAATTCTGTTGCTATATTGAATACATATTGCTGTGATAATGCAAGCGCATGAACCGATTTGAATCCCGAAAAGGCTTGTTCTGCTGGTCATAGGAATACCTTTCGCAAAGGCCTCATTTGATTGGATAATTCGGTATTACTGTCACGCACATGCTTGTGTCGTCCTTGAGAAATTCATTATGTGTGCTTACCAGGGTTGTGTGCCATTCGAAATTTAATTGAGAATGCTTTTTAAAGTCTAATTCAGGTCCTGGTTTGCATTAATAGCAAACAGGATTCGTAAGTGCAAGTCCGATTTTAATGTAAGTCCTGCATTTGAATTGCCTGCATACATTTCCAGCATGTGTTCTTATAGTATTTAGTACTGATTTTGTAATCTCTTTGCTTTCAGTGGAGTTCATGTACCTGGATTTGGCCTCTTTGACATCTGTGCAACACTTTGTCCAGAGATATAAAGCCAAAGGTTTGCCACTTCACATCCTCGTCAATAATGGTATGTAAATTCCTTAATTTCTCTATTTAAAAAAAAGTATAATTTAGGCCATAGCAGTGAAGTTATTTATTTAGAGCATTACTGCTTTAATCAGTAACTCAATACTGCAAATGCAGTAATGCAAATGCTTTTACATTATGAATATGTACAATGAACAAATATGAAATCGCGATGAATAAAAGTGTTTATTTCACATTCAACCTAGATTAATAAACGCCTCAAAATTGCTGCTTGTTGTTAGTTCGTGATACTTACAGTAATATATTTATGCTAACAAATTGAACCTTACTGTTAAGTGTTAGCTATTTATTGTTTTTAAGAGCCATACATCTTGTCTGTCAACTTGAAATCTCTTGTGTCCTTCTAAGCTCGCTCTGTTGGACATGTCTGGTCTGTGTCCTGAGGGCTTCAGGGGTTGTTTGTTTTAACTGAGTGACTTTTATTTAGAAGCGTGCCCCAGGGTATGTCTCAAAATGACAGGAGCAGTCACACACTGTCCTCTCCCTAACAGAGAGAATAAATAATTCACGCTCCCCTTTTCACGTTTGTTCTCTGTAGCGCACTCCCTTCCCCTCCACTGCCGGTTGATGGGCAAATGCATTTGCGCCTCCCCATTGAGGGTCTAATGATGCAAAAAGGTCAACTGTTGACCCCTCTGGTGCCCTGCCTGGACAGGGCACTGCATGTGTCTGAGGGAGAGTCAGGGGTCATTGATTGTCTCTTCAGAGGTCCTTCAATCATGGATCAATAACATTAGGATGCATTAGGTTCAACTTTTCAGTAGGGTTGGACCATAAACAGTAACATATTGGGTTTGTGGTACAATTTATTTAGCTGAAGATGAGAAGCTCTGGACATTTTTGCTCTGGAAAAACTGCCATCCAATGCTAAATCAAAACTTAAAAATCTTTGACAACCTGCTAAAGAATAGGGTTTAACTTGAAGAAATTATGACAGAAACATATTACCTTAGACTTGGTGTACAGTCTTGCATCACCCTAAAGGGAATTATTCTGTTATAACAACTTGATGGATGTGGATTTTACCACTTGGCTACTATATTCACATGGCTACTCGCCAAAAGTAAATAATTATAAATATTTCTTAAAATTTAAACACTTGATAAGCTCTATACATGCAAAGCTTCTGTAAAGAAGAAAAAAACATTTTCTGGCAAACAGCTTAGAGAGAGTGTGGTGGATGGATTTGAGAGATGTGAAAGATGCGCTGGAGTAAAAGTTATTCGCCATTGTTAATGGCAGCAGTTATCTGGTAATAAAGACTGGGAGACACCAAGTGACCGTTGACCAATGTGTTACTTTAGGTTTTGCACACTCTCGTCTGGCTCATGTTGATGGCATATTTAGTTAAACATGTTGAACGAGGACTTGGGCCATTTGTAAGAACGGGAACTCTGGTTGTTCAGTTTAGTGAATAAGTCAAGAATTAAAGTAAAAGTGATGAAAATGAGCAAGCGAGGACGGCACAGACTGTTCTAAAGTAATGTTATCTTATCCAAGCATTCCAATGTGCAGATATTTTCAAAATAAACACGAGCCACTTAAAATGAAAAAAAGATATCAACAAAATTGATATTCAAAATGATAAGCAAGTGCTGCTTCATTCAGATTTTGTAAATTTATTAAATCTTGTTTATCCTTGTTTCCACTTCTTTTGAATGACAAAGATACTTGCTGATATGCAGTTTATTCTGTGAGGAGGAAACACCATTAACTTCGACGCTGCTAATACTTTAAAGTCGATGACTGACCAATCAGAATCAAGTATACCAAAGAGCCCTTTAATAACATTCTGTAAACGTATTATTTTTATGGAATATCGTGCAAAGGATTATTTTTTTATTTCACTCATTTTAATATATACAGTTCTGCAGAACTAACTTTGTGATTTGTTGTAAATTAATTGTTATATTTTAATTTGATCATATTTTTAAAGATTGAATAAATTATCAGTTAATTGCATTCAACACTATTTTTGATTTTAAAAAATTGCATTAAATAATAAAACACAGAAATTAGAATTCATAAAATAAAATAAAAAAACACATATTTAAATGTTAAAATATTAATCATGATAATATTTTTGGCATATTGCCCGGCCCTACTTTCCAGCATGAGCTTAATTAAAGAAAACATATTGTTTCATGTTGATTTAATATGCTGAGGACATTTTTATAATCCTGATTTCTCCTGCAAACTGAGCTGTAATTCTGTTAAGAGCAAAATAATGATGAAACATGTTTTCAAGAGCTTATTCTCGTGTGAATGCTGGTGTTCAGTCTCGGTCAGGGTTTTAAACTAGATTACATTCATTTAATATTGGGATCCACCAACTTTAATTATCTTGTGACGCTCCTTTTAAAGACAGAATGCATTTTTATGTCTGATCGTGACTCATGCTGTTCTTCACATCTTTTCATCGCCAATATTATACCAATACTTCTCAGCGAGACCATGAATTAGGCAGAAAGAGACACATTAAGAACATTAGTTTAAAAAATGGTATTCACTAGTTGAGTTTCATGTGAAGACATCTCTGATATCCTTCTGTGTGCGCTAAAAGCCATTTAAAAAGACACAAATCAATAAACCAGCAATACCTAATCCACAGTATTCAGAAAGCTGGATGTAGAAGGGATGTGAAGTTCATCGCTTTTCAAACCAAAGGAAAGTGTGACTCAGAAGTGACTCATGAGTCATTTATGAGGTGTGAATACTTGATCAATCTTAGTAGGATTCTTCCTGGTGGCCTGCATATTCTGTCTGTTCATAATATATCAGCAATGATGTTCCTTTATGTCTGCAGCTGGTGTTATGCTTGTTCCGGAGAGGAGAACAGAGGATGGATTTGAGCTACACTTTGGGCTAAACTACCTGGGCCATTTCCTGTTGACCAACCTGTTGCTGGATGTGCTGAAGAAGTCAGGCAAACCTGGGAAATGTTCCCGAATAGTCATTATGTCTTCAGCTACCCACTTTGGAGGAAGAATAACTTTGGATGACTTGCAGGGAAGGTTAGAAGTTTTTTTTTTTTAGTTTTATTTTCTTGCCTCAAGCCTTTTTGTGAATGAAAAGAACAGGCTGAATCTTAAAGACAAAGAATAATAAGATATAATAATAAGAATAATATATATATATATAATTGTTCCCAAGGACACTGCTGAATGTATAGTGTTACACACAAAAGTCATACGATTTTGTGTTTTCTGTGTTCACTTCATCAGAACACTCTGTTTGAATAGGCATGGAGGATTGTTAACTCGGAAGTAAATGTTCACAGCTGTGATTGGATAATAGTTCACAGATAGATGCTGTGATTCTGTTATGTATGTATATATATATCACACAAATACTTGGTATCAAATAGGGTTGGGCGATGTTGACCATTTGGCATCGTACGATGTCTAAAGTGAAACATCGCGATGGACGATGATATCGTCGTCGCCATAGGTGGCGGGTGGGGGGGTTAGTTGTAACTAAAATTATTAATGGCATAGATTTGCCGCCATAGATTAAGTGTGTTTTTCGCGATCTTGTTGCTGCTGCTGCAGCGGGGCGGAGGATCGCGATGCCGGCTCAGCATCGTGATGTCTATCGGCCATCGGCCATGGATGATGGCATCGTCTATCGACCCAACCATAGTATCAAATGATCTTTAATAACAGACAAGAAGTGACCATGAAAGAAAATCAGCTCACACTTGTCTGGTGTGACATTACTATCACAGATCCAATGATTAATTGATTAATGATTCATTGTTGGTAACATTTTAGAATTAGCGATTAGGGATGTAGAATAAGGCAGTATGTATATATGTGCTTAATTAATACTAATACATGTCTAGTATTCTAGTAATATACATTATAATAGGCAACTAGTTAAGAGACCCTAAACTAAAGTGTTACTGACTTTGTTATTTGTTTATTTAATTTATTCATTTTCAGAAGCAGCCTTAATGTGCACAAAGTCTGCATAAAAATACTGAAGTAGCCATATAAAAGTATTTTTTGCGAAAAACAAATCCTGTATTTCAGTGCCTTTTAAATAAAGTGCCCATATTATGCCTTTTCAAATATGTCTTTGATGCAGTGTGTTGCACGGTCTACAAACTGTCTACAAAGCCGTAACGCCGACAGTGCACGATAAATGAAGTTTTTGTCTATCAAAAAAAGAAGGTCCACGTTCTACATCGCGAACAACATCGCCCACCCACAAACAGTACAATTTCCACATGGATTACATCATGTCAAGAAGACAATGTATTCTGCACTGTCGTTCAGTTATGTCAATTGGCGTTTCGTTTTTAGCGTTGTAGCGGTAGACCAATCATAAAGTACCTTTAAAATGGCTTAATAGGGGCACTTTAAACATTTGCTTTTAAATCCTCAAACAGTTACCACATACTGTCACAATGAGAGGGCAAGGGAGGCACAGAGACAAGAGTTCAAATGAACAGATAAACATTTAATAAAAACATAAACGATACAGACAGGGCTGACTAAAACACGTGGTCAACGCAGACAAACACTTCAACATAACTTTAACAATCGACAATGAACTTGAGACAGGGAGTGACATGAATACACAGACTAATCAAAGACAAGATACAGGACACCTGGGACTGACAGCTGGCGGAGAATCAAACACTAATGACAAGGGCGGGGTTACAAACGAGGCAGAGATATGAGGGAACGGGTATGAAAACAAACAGAGAGCACATGGACAATGAAACGTAAACGCAGGGCACATACTGCGCAAGGTCTCCCAAAAAATTGACACGGCAACAAAAGTCTAGTTAGTTTAAAAAAATAAAATAAATAACTAAAATGATGTACTGTAGCTAGTTATTGTTTATTTTGCTGGATCATGGGAGGTAGTCACAGCAGGTGCGGGTAGTGAAAACATGAAACAGAGTTTGGTTTATATGGACTTTGAAAGCAGCAGCATAGAGGTCAAGGCTGTAGATAAAATGTGGAATGGCGTTTTATTTATTAGGGCATTATTCAATGGCAATGGTTGTGACTGCTGGTGCTCGGAAAAGTGAACAGATATATGTGCTGAATTAGAGATGGTAAAAGTGAGTGGATCCAATATCATTGGTCTTAAAAAGTGGATGGGTCTTGTCCCACCCACATACAGAGGTTCTGACGCCCATGGATAGTTTTGTAATCAAACATCTGTATAGTTCAGTTGGCTTAGGAGTAGATTACATTGACTCCACACATTCTGAGACTCGAATGAGTGAATGTAAAAATGGCCATATATATAAATATGACCTTGGGTATCAGTTACATTTGGAAATGTATTAATAAGGCGTGGATATTAATTTAGTCATAAATTCATAATTTTAACTGCTAAATATAATAATAATATTATAATAATAATAAGGGTAGCTCTTCAGTTTAGGAACCAATTCTCACTGTTAACTAGTTAATTAATAGCATGCATATTACTGTTTATTAATACTTATAAAGCACATATAAATGCCTTATTCTGTATGAACATATTTTAGTTTCTTTACTCCTACCCCATACTTAAAAACTACCCTACTAACTAATAATGAGATCACAAAGAATTCATAATTAATAGTTTGTTAATATATATATTATATAATATATATTTATATTTTCATATATTAATAATTTTTTATATATATTTAAAACCACTTATATATTCTGTTATTAAATGTTCCTAATTTTTAGTAGCTCTCCAAATTAATATGCATTCATGTATTATTAACAGTGTGATGCCAGGAATATTTTACTTTATTTTGACAAAAAAAAGTATTGGATTTGAATATTAGGCTTTATCAGGTGTCATAATGAAATGAATATTGTCTTATCTGTATTGGCCAGAATTTTCATATTGGAGCACCCCTAATGTTATTAAAAACGTGTCCCTGTCTCATATGAAACATAGATCTTGTGGTAGTGCAGATCTGTCCGTCCTGTTTGCAACTGCTTTATTTCTCAAAATAGTGCCGCTCTTCTATTTTTCCTCAGGTCTGCTTTTATTGCTTTTCAGTCTTGAGAGTCCTCATCCGTTTCTGCAGTCGTGTACTGCAGAGACTAAACGGCTCAAGGACACTGTCGCTATAACATGCAGCGTGATTCAGAGCACCGTGTATCTATTGATTGACTGAATGCAGCAAAGCCTCCTGGGAGGCAGAAAGGGGTGGTTATGAGTGTTACAATAAATACTGACAAACATCGAATCTAATACAGAAAACAAGGTGCCTGTCTGCAAGTGCGATGACTTCTTGTCACGCTGTATGTTAAATGTGTGGGGGGGCTCATGCTGTGGGTTGGCACAGAAGATTCCTAATAAATATGTCCTTCAAGGTAAGAGAGAGAGCGGCAGGGGTGGGCGCAAAGACATCTGCTGGTATAAATAACGGATAAATGAGTCAGCTGAAAGATTAGACATGGATTCTTTATTCTAGGGCATTCTAGGACTTCGAAACTTGCGTAGAAATTCAAGATTTTTGGTTTGTTGATGTAAAGGTCACAGTCTCCCCTAGATGCCTGAGAGATGCCTTATCTTATACTCTGAGCTTCATAAAGCACATAGCATTGTCATGAGACTAATGCTCCTGAAATATCATGATTCAAGTCCAATACCACAGCTTAAACTAATATGATTTAAAAAAAAAAAAAAAAACTATATATATATATATAAGCCAGACCCTAACCATATTGTAAGTGCATGTAGTTAATTAATGTTACTCAGTATTTAAATGTATAATTACACTGTAACAAGGACACATTAAAATAAAGTGTAACTGATTATTTTATAAGTTAATATACAACTTTAATAAATTAAATAAAAATTGCCATGTTTAAATCAAGCATTTCATAATTGTACAATCAAGTTAAAGGGTTACTACACCCCAAACGAACCTGTTTTCATTAATCTTTTATTCTTATGTTGTTCCAAACCCATAAAAGCTTAATTTGTCTTCGGAACACAATTTAAGATATTTTGGATGAGTCTTTTGAGTGTCCATTGAGTGCCAACTAACTTATTTGAGTAAATAGTTATAAAAAGGAAGCACGAAGATATTAATTAGAACAGAAAAAATATTTTTGTTTTCATTAGTACAGTATGTATGTATAAATGACTGGGTATTATGTGAGGCATTATTGTTGCATTGCTATTCATGCATAATCTCAGGGTGAGTAAAAGACCTCTAATCATGACAGGTGTTATTATAAAGATATAAAAAAATGTCTGCAGAGTCATTCATAACAATGTAATAATTCTGACATCACCAAGCCTTCTAATTTTTCAGCTATCTTTATGAAAAGCTCATTTTTAATCATCCAGTCAATTCCTGGTGCATAAAATCAAGTTTCATCCTGTTGGGTTTTTGTTTGTTTGTTTGTTTG
The DNA here is from genome assembly GCA_032357475.1 of Enteromius thamalakanensis. NCBI lineage: Eukaryota > Metazoa > Chordata > Actinopteri > Cypriniformes > Cyprinidae > Enteromius > Enteromius thamalakanensis. The sequence continues at coordinate 25,453,707 of JAUCMT010000001.1, forward strand.
TATGTTTTCTTACTGAATAATCCTTTTTTTTTTTTCAGAAATGCATCATAAAATGTTTCTGTTTATGCTTAACTAAAATTGCAGTTATTAATATATGCTCAAATATTGTAGTTGCAATGAACCTGAAATAACACAAATATGGCACGAAAATCTTGAAAAGGTAAAGCCATATAGAAAAATATTAAAGCTATAAAAAAATGTAGAAATTTATAATAGTAAAAGCTAATTCAAAATCTTAAATCTTATAAAACAATTTGCTTCAAGTCTGATCATTCTCACACACATTCTTGTCATAATCTGTTTATAAATGCAAATTACAGTAAACAACACATTAATGATCATTGCCACCAAAATAGCTGTTTAACCAGTGTCTCTTTTTCTTATTCTCTCTTGCTCAGGATGTGTTATAGCGCTCATGGTGCATACGCCCAGAGTAAACTGGCCCTGCTGCTGTTCTCCTACTACCTACAGGACCAGTTGTGGGTCAGAGGTGACCCTGTAACAGTTAACGCAGTGGACCCAGGCATGGTGGATACAGCCCTGTATAACAATCTGTCTAGCCTGGCCCAGCTGGCCAAGAAACCTTTCGCAAAACTGCTCTTCAGGGTAAGGCAAATCACATCGTCCTCTATAAAACATCATTAGTCAGCTTTGCTGGAGGATAATAATTGACTGGAAATATTTGGAAAGCCTTATTTTACTTCAATAACTTGCCAAACTTTGGAAACTGAGCCAAACTAGGCCTGAGTCACCAGTGTGATGGTTTATTCAGACGTCTGTCCGTGCTTGGCAGAAAATTCTCGAGGTGTAAAACTTCTGCTTTTCTTATGTTTGGGATCATTTTTTGGCCTTTTTGACACTTTTATTGACAGGACAAATAAAATTTTTCAGTAACAATAGAACAATACTTATTTTCATATTATAGATGATAACTGTTAAAGGAAAGATATTTAAAATCTTTAATATTTATGATAATTAAGGAGTGAATGAATGGATGGATGGAGGAATGAATTCTCGCTACTAACAAACTATTAACTTTGACTTTTGCCTTAAACTCCTAACTTACTGCTTATTAAAAGTTAAATAGTTGTTAAGTTTAGGTATTAGGTAGGATTATGGATCTAGAATATGGTCATGCAGAATATGTGCTTTGTAAGTATGAATAAATTGATAATATGATTGTTGATATTTAAATGTATTATTATGCTAATAGTAAAAAATTAGTCCCATATACTGAAGTGTTACAGAACGTTTTATCTAAAATAAAATAGTGTATATGTATTTTTATTTGTATTTAATTGCATTATTATTATATTGATGATCCCGGTTGGGACCGCTACTTAAAAGCTCTCTTAAATTTTTGTTACTTTTTTTCTTTGTCCCTTTTTAAATAAAAAAATAGCTCATATCCCTAATAACTGGCATTACATATCAGTGCAATAAAGAATTCCCTGCTTTCATATCAAAAACGCATTCAATTTCTCCTTTAGTCTGTGAATATGCTCCCTCAGATACATCGTGTCTGTGTGTAACACGCTTTGGAGTTACTGACAAAGGCCATTGTGAAAGGTGTCCTGTTGAATGACAACACTTTATGACAAACCCACCTGCCCCAATATGTTGCAATAAGGCATTGTGACAGTGCGGTGTATCCCGAGAGACACTGTTTTCACTCTTTCTTTTCTTTTTCTCCATCTGTCTGTCTTACCCAATCTCTTGGAATTCGTACTGAAATCTAAAGGTTTGGAGCCGCTGTGTCAGGACAATAATTGGATTTATCTCGTCTCTTTGCTTCAAAGGTGTGGGTTTGTGTATGTTTGTGTGTGTGTGTGTGTTAATCAGACATGATTCTTTCATCCTCCCTTAAGAAAATTTGTTACACCTCTTGAATTTCAGATGAGTGTAAGAAATTGAAAACAAGAATGGGAAAAGAAAAATAAAATCTTATAGGTTACTTCCGTAAACACTGTTCCCTGAGACATGGAACGAGTACTGCGTGTTGTTAGACTCCCTTTTCCCCTTAACTGAAGCCTTTTCTAAAACGCAGTTTTATTATTTACTAAAACTGCACGGTCATTGGCCGCTGCAGGTGTACTTGTTTAAACCAATAGGCGAAATGGCCAATGGCTGCCGGTCATGCTATTTGCATGAAGGGAGCAAACTCTCTCTATATGAGGGAGGAGCCCGTGCCATTTCTTTAGGTTAATTCGACTGAAGCGACGGCCCATTCATAGCACGGCACGGAAAGCAGTACAAGTGAAATGTCGAAAGGGAACTTATAGGTTACTTCCGTAACCACTGTTCCCTGATGGAACATGGAACGAGTACTGCGTTCCGTGCCGTGCTATGAATGGGGCGTCGCTTCCGACAAATTAACTTGAAGAAATGGCACGCCTTGCTAGACGCTTATGGGGAACACAGTACAATCCCGCTGTGCTACATTGTCTGGAACTTGAAAGCCTGAGAGTGGACCTAAGGGAAACCCTGGTTCTCATACGTCACAAGCATCTAGTCCAATCACTTTGAAGGCCAATAGTGCCTATACCTGCGCTGATAACATGGTGAAGTAGTAATATCCAGTGATATGTATGTAATCATAACCAGGTCATCCTTTTGAGCGCCAGGCGGTCAAACAGTAAAAACCCCAAGATATATTTATAACACTCTTAATCCGGGCCGAACCGGGCTTGCTTAAAGTGTCCTTATTGTGTTTGTAACTAGGCAGCAACTGGTAAGGAAATGTAGCAGTCCGCAAGCACAAGTCATAATTAACTCAGGTATTTAACGGAGTTGTAATAATAATTGGAATTGTATCCAAGATGGCGCAACAGTGCTGATGTGTCCTTGTTTTGCTTTTGTTTGTCTCGTCTAAATGCTCCGTTTGGTCTTGTTTAATGCTTCATTTTAAGATTTTTAACAGTTAAAATTTTTAACAGTTTAAATCAACTGCGATCGAAGTGGATTTTATTATTTTTATTACTTAACTGAGCTGATCTGCAGTCAAAGACTGGTGCGGAGCCCTGCCGAGCCACTGTGGTTGATATGGTGGCGTCGTCGTTGAAGCTTCTTCTGTCTTCCTAAGCCTGCCAGCTTCGGCTATGGTAGATGCTTTTTTGGCCTACTTGGAACATCATCTGCTGTTGGCGTGGAGCCCCGTTGAGCCAGTGAGTGGAGCTGTTGGTGCGATTGTTGAAACTTCACCTGTTACCCTCTGTCTGCCTGTGAAGCTGCGATCATTGCAACTTTTAACTTTATCTTGTCGGCCTATTTGGATCCCTTGTTAACGGCATAAATCCCGATGAGCTATCGTGGCTGATCTACTGGTGTGGTCGTTAAAGCCTCACCTGCTTCCTTGTCGGCTTGCTTGGACCTTTGTTGTCGGTGAGGAGTTCTATTGAGACATTGCGGCATAAACCCCGCTGAGCTATCGCGGCGGTTCTACCGGCGTGGTCGTTAAAGCTTCGCCCGTTTCCTTGTCGGACTGCCTGGACCTTTGTTGTCGGCGAGGAGTTCCATTAAGACATTGCGGCAGATTTGCTGGTGTGTGCGACCACTAAAGTACCAGTTGTTAGCAGCGGGATCTTTTATTGCAGTGCCCATTGAACTGTTGCGTTTTGCTGCTTATTGTAGCTGATCATACGGCTTTACCATTGTAACTATTGATGCTTCCAGCTTTGTTTGTATGTTTATAAGGTGTTGTTTTGCCTATTTTGCTATTTAACTATGTTTTGTTGGCTGTTTTTTAGGTTAGCTATTACTTTTCTACTTTATTGTAGAGTCCCCAGTCCCTCTAAACAAACTTCTGATAGTTCCTTTGTTTCACCCTCTACATATGCAGAGACTTTGTCAAGTTTAACTGGTGTGTTTAGAGATGCAGATTCCCTTTTTATTACGCAACGCTTGGGTTTACCTTCATTGAACTCACATTTTACTTCACCGTTGGTGATATATTATGCATCCAATTTATTCCACCATGTTCGGAAATCTGCTCCCATTATTCTTTTCACTCAATGTACTAAAAGGCCAGTTTTGAAAGCACTTAGTCGGACACTTATTTTGCTGCTTCTTTGTTCCTCTGGTGATGTAGAGTTAAACCCAGGTCCTGCTGACCCCAGGATTACATCTATTCCCCGGGCAGTTTCATTTTCATTTGGAGACTTCTGTAATCGGAGAAATCTTGGTTTTTTGCATATTAATATCAGAAGTCTTCTTCCTAAGTTTGATTTATTCACTGCTTTAGTGCATTCAACTAACCCTGATGTACTGGCCGTGTCTGAATCGTGGCTCAGGAAAGCCATTAAAAATTCTGAAATTTCTATTTCTAATTACAATATTTACCGTCAAGATAGAACTACTAAGGGAGGTGGGGTGGTGATTTATTGTAGAGATAACTTACAGAGCTCTGTTATATTATCCAGATCTGTGCCTAAACAGTTTGAGCTTTTACTTTTAAAAATCCATCTTTCACGAAACAAGTCGCTCACTGTTGCTGTTTGTTATAGACCTCCCTCAGCTCACAGCCATGCTCTGGATGCTATATGTGAATTGATTGCACCTCATCTCTCTTCAGAGTTTGTGTTGTTGGGTGATTTAAACTGGGATATGCTTAATGTACCAGCTGTTTTTCAATCTAGGATAGATGCTCTTAATCTTACACAAATTATTAATGAACCTACCAGGTATAATTCCAAATCTGTAAATGTGGGTACTATTATAGATATAATTTTGACTAATATGCCTTCCAATTATACCTCCTCTGTTTTCAACCAGGATTTGAGTGATTTTGCTTAATTGCCTGTGTTCGAAATGGGTTTGTGGTCAAACGGCCATCATTTTTCATTGTTAAACGTTCTTTAAAACATTTCTGTGAACAGGCTTTTTTAGTTGAGTTATCTAGGGTATCCTGGAAGGATCTTGATTTGATTCCGTCTGTAGACGATGCCTGGTTTTTCTTTAAAAGTAATTTTCTCACTATACTAAATAAGCATGCTCCTTTTAAAAAGTTAAGAACTAAGAATAGATTTAGCCCCTGGTTTAGCCCAGATTTAGCTGATCTTAATCAATATAAAACATCTTCTGGCGTATTGCCTTAGCATCAAAAAGTCCCTGTGATGTGCAACGTTTTAGGGAAACCAGGAATACATATACACAGTTAGTTAGGAAATCAAAGGCTAGTATTTTTTTTAAACAGAAGCTTTTATCCTGTGGTACGAATTCTAAAAAGTTCTGGGAGACTGTAAAGTCTATGGAGAATAAGGGCATCTTCTCCCAGTTGCCTACTGCATTGAAGTTTGGAAATATTGTTACTACAGATAAATTCACGATAATTCAAAATTTTAATAAGCACTTTGTTATGGCTGGTCATGCTTTTCATTTAGCTAATAATAATAATAATACTATCTTGAATAAGAGCTTTGTACCTCACATAGCTACTGGTTCGAGTTCTATTCAGTTTTCTTTTAAGCCAATCCAGATAATTGATGTCTTGAAAGAGCTCTTAAATCTGGATCCTAATAAATCTGCAGGTCTTGATAATCTGGACCCTTATTTTTTAAAATTATCAGCCGAAATTCTTGCTATCCCTATCACTAGCATATTCAATCTATCTTTTGTTTCATGTGAGATTCCTAGAGATTGGAAAGCAGCTACG
>JAUCMT010000001.1:25459456-25469969 GCA_032357475.1 Enteromius thamalakanensis
CCGCCGATGACGTCCCAACTCATCATTGGCTGATTCTACACACTATTCAGAGCCGTCACGCTGAGGGCGTTCCCATATCGTCTCGTCGACGCAGCTTGAGTTCCTGAAAAGGAACATTCCTCAGCATTCTTCAAAATGAACAAAAACAGTGAAATGCAAATCAGAATATGAAGCAAACCTGCAAAAACTAAATGTTAAGTAACCAGTGTATTTGCTGCTGACCTTCGATGATCCAGTTCAACCATACTAATAAGCAAAAATTACTCTAGATTAATTTTTTGTTAGGTAGGTGATGCAGTAGGTAGCTGATTTTTGTTTTGTTAGGTTTGTTGAAAGTTTATCTTTGAAACTGCCCCAAAGCCTGCAGTAATGTGCATAATGATGGTATTGTAGAAATGTATTAAGAGGTACATATTTCCAATTAGTCTAGAATGGGAGCGCAGTAGAGCAATTTTGGTCATTTCAAATTATTTGGAGGGGTGGTATATATGGTGGTGACAGCCCTCATCTTAAGTATGAACAAAAGTAACTGTGGTACTTGCCTTAGCAAGCACAACTAATTACAAATGATGTTACACAGAACCCATTGTTCGGTGAGTTAAAAGCAACAGTGAGCTGGAGAATAGAGACTGCCCATTTTGAACACATTATCTGTCAGTGGTGTTGTGAAGGGCTGGGAGCCGAAACAGATTTAATTTGTAATGCAGGTCTCTAGAGCAGATACTTGACTAGAATATAATGGCCTGTATGTTGTGAAACCACCTTTTGTTTGGCTGACATCAAACAAATGTGAAAGCATTCACCTTACTATGATCTACGTATTGAACTCTGTGCTGTTTTCCCCCTTGCCTTGCTTATTCGTATCTTTTTGCGTCACTCTTTTGTGAGCTGTATACAATGCAAGTCTTTTCATTTATACATGCACTTTTTTTTTTCGCCTATGTTTGTTTGTTCTTTTTTCCGAATCTAAACCTACAAGTGTTTTCTTAACTCATAACTTCAGTTTCCCATCTCTCCCTCTCGCATCAAAATTACCCTTCGCCCAAAAAACACATTTCTCCCCTCGTCTATTGCTTTTGTCAGTCAACTTCAATTTCTTTCCATTTCCTCCCACCGACCCATTCATCTAGTCGATTATCTTTTTATTTGTCTGTTTATTTGTTTCGCCCTTTATTTGTTTTCTAAAGTCCCTGCATTTTCTCCACAGGGGGCTAATCTGGTCTTGATTGATGATCTCATTTCTTTTGCATTTGCGCTAACGCTACTCGAGTCGCAGATCATAACATGAAATAACTGCATAACAATCCTCTCTTCCAACCTCACTAATTACGGTCATAAGAAAATGCCATATAATTATCTTCATGCGTTCAGCTGCTGTAATATATTTACATGTGCTTACTTTTCATACCTGCTAAAAAGGCACAAATAACCAGTAATAATAATGCAAGCTAAACTTTAAGCTGAGCAGTAGTTGGAAGTTAAACTAAAGTCATCATAGGCTGAGGAAACTAGACAGATGCACATGTATAAATGCATGGGAGAAATTGCAACACTTCATACCAACTCTAGCTTTGCAGTTAAAAGAACAGATTTAGCTAAAAAAAAAAACTGTCAGTCGTAAGATTTCTATTTAGAATAATCTGTAACACTTTATACACCATAATAGCTGTTTATTAACATTTATAAAGCACATATTCTGCAAGATATTCTACATCCCTAATCCTACCAATACCTGAACCTAACAACTACCTTACTATTAATAAGCAGCAAAATAGAAGTGTATGGAGACAAATGTCATAATTAATTAATCATGATTAATTAATAGCGATTACTGGACCTTAAAATAAAGTTTGGCTAATAATCAATATACTAAAACTCATCATTAGTAACTTTTCACGCTATCAGTTGCAAACACACTGAAGCACTTATTTTTTATAGTTATGTATGCATATATCATACTGAAAATGCATAAGCCCTGAATATATTGTTTTTGCTTTTTTGTGCATCTTCGGTGTGACTTAAAGGAATAATTCACTTAAAAAGGAAAATTATCCCATATTTTATTTACCCCAAAGCCATCTGTTACGATTGAGACTAAGGGAAACGTGCAGATCCATACGTAAATGTTTATTGGAGACACACACACTGGGAAAAGTCACAGGCAGAGTTATCAACGGCATGCGGGGATATCAGAGACACAAGCAAGAGAATAATTTGAGTTCGTGGCAAAGGAACCACTTTCTATACTTCCAATTCTTGATTTTGGTGATGTTATCTATAAAACAGCTTCCAAAACCTTGCTTAGTAAATTAGATGTTGTTTATCATAGTGCTATTCGTTTTGTTACTAAATCCCCTTACACTGCTCATCATTGTGATCTTTACTCTCTAATTGGTTGGCCTTCACTGTATACTAGGCGTCGAATTCATTGGCTTCAGGTCATTTATAAGTCTCTGTTAGGCATATCTCCACCTTATCTCAGCTCCCTGGTAACCAGAGTAACATCTACACGTAGTATGCGCTCTACCAGGTATATTTTATTGGCTGTCCCTAAGGTTCATACCTCTTTTGGTCGTCTTTCTTTCCAGTTTTCTGCTGCCTATGACTGGAACGAATTACAAAAATCTATGAAATTAGAGGTTCCGATCACTCTTACTGCTTTTAAGCGTCAGTTGTCAAAACTTTTTACAGATGACTGTACTTGTTTTTAGCTAAATAAGAATGTGGATTGGTTTATTGATTGTATGTTTATTTATTTTTGTGTGTAACTCTATGTTGTGTTTTGTGTTGCACTGTTTGCTTTGTCTTGGCCAGGTCGCAGTTGTAAATGAGAACTTGTTCTCAACTGATTTTATCTGGTTAAACAAAGGTTAAATAAATAAAAAAAAATAAATAAATAAATAAAAAATAATAATGTTAGCGCCATACAGCGCAGCCAATGTGGCTGTGAACACACTCGCCATGAGTGAAGTTCTGTCAGGCTATAAGCGAAGTTGAAAACTGCAGCTTAGGGAGCCTATATTGACCATAGTTTCTCTTTGTCTGACTCGCTCTTCCAGGAGAGAGTCTGGTCAGACAATAAAGCGCTATTACAGCTCTGTTAGAATGTGGTTGTGTGTTGCTGATTAAACTCAGCATGCAATACTGTCAGGCTATAACTGGAGTTGAGAGACTGCAGTTATAGAGACCATAATGACGATGAAAGTAGTCCGACTCGCTTTTTAGAAGGGAGTTCTGTTTGGACAGCGCTGTGAGCGAGACTTCACCGAGAAGCGAGTTCGCGGCCGGGTTAAAGCAGCCCTGGCAGCAAGAGTCATTCTGCAGAGAGAACCCTGGCATGTCATACCGGGATGTCCAGATTATAGAACCTGGCAAAAGTGGTGGGCGATGTCCAGCCGGCCGCCTCACAGATTTCTGACAGAGAAACGCCACTAGCCCAGGCCCAAGTCGAGGCAGTGGACCTAATAGAATGACATTTAACTCCCAGGGGGCATCAAGCCTGCTGAAGAGTAAGCCAGTAGAATGGCGTTCACAACCCATTTTGGGACTTTTGAGGACATTCAGCACCGTAGGCAGGTCGCAAGTCGGCACAGTGTGAGAGCGGGGGGGCCTCAGCCACCTTGTGCCTTTCAAGAATTGGATGAGCAGAGCATCCTTAGCCATGGGTTGTCCTGCTATCAGGCCGTGGTGGGCTGTGATAGCGGCGACATAAGCCCTGAGGGTGGAAAGGGTGCGGCCCGTATCCAGCAGGTGCTGCGAGAATGACAATATCAGAGATATGTACAAGGTAGAGGGTTTTGGCGTTCACGGCACCATCTCGAAAACACCAAATATTTCATAGCATAGACACGTCTAGCAGCAGCTTGTGGCCCTCCTCCCTGACTCGGTTGATGATCTGAGTTATCAGGGATATCGGAGGGAATGCATAGAGAAGGAGTCTCGGCCAGGATTGGGCAAGAGCATCCGTTTCCATGGTGAAATATGCTGGGAAGCGAGCGTTTTTGTCCGTGGCGAAAAGGTCTATATCCACTCTTCCGAATATGTGCCAGATCGTCTGGATTATTCGGGGGTAAAGCGTCCATTCTGATGGCCTGACCTTTCCTCTGGACATCATGTCTGCGCCCTGGTTGAGAAGGCCCAGTATGTGAGATGCTCTTATCGAGCGAAAGTTTTGCAGAGCCCACTAGACGAGGCGTGCTGCCAAACTGTGGAGGCGTTTTGACGAAAGACCCCCTCTGTGATTTATGTATGACACCACTGTCAGGCTGTCCAAGCGAACCAGGACGTGAGAGTCCCTCAGGTGTGGGAGGAAGAAGTGACCGGCGTGACACACAGCCATCATTTCCAGACAGTTGATGTGTAATCTGCTGTCCTTCTCTGACGACCGTCCGGAGGCTGGAGAGGCCTCTAACAGCGCACCCCAACCAGTTTTGGAGGAGTCTGTGAGTAGCACACTCCTCCTCTTCATGGCATAGAGAGGGATTCCTTTGTGCAGCCAACAGGTGTCTTTCCATTGACGCAGCGCTGAAATGCAAGGTGTATCTATTCTGAGCTTTTTGCGGCCGAGACGCCATGCTTGTGGCGGCACCCGTGCTTTCAGCCAGACCTGCAGGGGCCTCTAGCTGCAGGACCTGCGAGGCTGCTGACATCAACCCGAGCATCCTTTGGAAAGCTTTCAGAGTGTGCTTCTGGCCGGGCTCGAAGGAGGCTGCGCTCCCTCGAATGTTCGCAGCCTGCTCTGGTGAAAGCGTTGCGGTCATACGCTTTGAGTTTATACTGTTCCCAGAAACAGAATCAAGCCGAGTGGCGGCAGGGGAGTTATCCAGCTGTAGATTCCTGAAGAGGCTTTTAGTCAGGGACAGCAAAGAATCCGTCGCTGAAGGAGAATAATCTGAAGACATGGCACAGGCACCTCCCTCATATAGAGAGTTCCCGCCCTTCATGCAAATAGCATGACCGACGGCCATTGGCTCGCTGTAGGCGACGCTTCGCCTATTGGTTTAAACAAGCTAAAAAAAAAATTTGTCTGGTTTAAAGTTAAACAAGCGGCCAGTGACCGTGCAGTTTTAGTAAATAATAAAACTGCGTTTTAGAAAAGGCTTTGGAGCCTCCGGCCTCCGTCTAGCAAGACGCAGTACAAACTTGTATGTATAGTATTCTCAGATTTTTAATTAAATGTGATTTTAGACTTTTGGATCTGACTGTTTACAAGATATGTTATATGCTACCTATACAGTAACTACCCGTCTGTGTTGCGTCTGATGCGTTGCCTTAAAATGATCGAAATTGCTATCATTTTCCCAGGTTGTTTTACTATCATCCCTCATCCAGTCAGAGTTTCTCGGCTCCATTAAATTCAAAGTTTGTGCTAAAAGAGCTTCAGAGATGATCAGAATAGCATCGTAGGGTAGTTTTTCATGCTCTGCCAGAACAGTATATAATGAATTTTTATGTAGGAACAACTCTCTTTTGGTTATGCACAATAAACCGGGAAAAAGTAGCATACAAAAACCGTAACAATGGGCGAATAAGGTTGCAAAGGGGTGGAACGTTTAATTTCTGGATATTTCCCGGAAACTTTCCATGGAAATATTAAAAATTTGAAACTTACCAGGAATTTACAATGATTTGGGTGGATTTATTGGAATTAATTTAAAATTGGGGGAAATTTATAAAAGTGTATCATATACAAACATAAAAATAAACATTTAGTTTCATCATTGTTAATAAATAGGCATATTAGAATGATTCCTGAAGAAGTCAATGGTTTAGCCTAATTTAGTTGCCCAGCATATTGCACACAGCACAATAATGTGTTTTTTATTTTTTTTATGTCATTTACATGAATATTTACCAAAATGGACATTTTAATATTTTGTTAGTCGGATTTAAGAAATGGCCTGTGTATGAAATAGAGTGCATGTAGGGGGTGTGGCCTTAATAACCCTGCCTTGATAATTTCGAGTTTATTCCCATTAATTCCCATGGAAAGTTTCCAGTCTTGAAAATTCCTAGAATTTTTCAACCTTTGCCTCTTCTCAAGGGGAATTGTTTGTCCTACAAAAGATAATTCATTGGGTTGAATACAAATGTAATTTCCGTGAAATTCGTACCCTTGTTAATGTGAGGTATGTTGATATTGATTTATTGTGATCGTTATCAGCACGGCAATATCCTTTTGCAGGGTGCTTATTTACGAGTCGGGTTGAGTCACGGTTCATGGCGTCCATTATGTATGCTGCACAGGAGTTGGTGTAGAAAACCCAGAAATCATGGGGCTCAGTGAGGACTGTGTGCTGTACGTGTTTAAAAGAAAAGATGACAAATTATGAATGTCTCGAGGGGAAATATTGTTATGACTAAAAAGGCAAAGGATTTAAAATAGCACCCACTGTAGAGAATACAATTTTTTGGCACTTGGCGGAAAAAAAAAGAAACATGAAGGTTTATCCATGAGCAAAAAAAAAAAATATATATATATATATATATAGTTGAGGAAAAAATGTCAAAGATAACAATGTGTTTTAATAGTTTTTTTGTTTCCTGAAAAAGAGTTTCCTCACTGTGCCTAATGTGAATACTGAATATATTTCTGAAGTTTATTTCTGGAAACGAGAGCGATATGACATCTAATGTGCTCTCAGATCTGAAGTATACTTGCTTTTAAACACTTTGTTTACATTTAAACAGCTTTTCCACCAGTGTTTTATTTCTCACCTGACAGCTTTTCCAGTTGTCACAACTCGAAAGGAGGAGTAAAAAATACTTAACAAAATATTAAGAGAGGGTGGTATGGCTAAAATTTTCATGGTATCTGCAGATTATCACAATGTAGTTCACCCTTACTTAATATTAAAAAAAATAATGCTTTGGAAAATAAAAATAGCCATGTGGTATCGTTTATTTTTATAACCAATACAATGTAGTTCATCATTGATTATTTTCTCAAGTTGCCACTTGATGAATAGAACATGTTAAGTGTTAAGTGTACTTACTAAGACACAATTAAGTGTATTATCATTAGTAAATGTATTAGGTGTTGTGAACTAAGAGTGAGCAACATGTATGGTTAAACTTCATTTGAAAGCGTTTTGGGCTCCAACCCAAAATAAAAATGTCCTTAATCACTTGCCCCATGTCGTTCTAAATCCGTAAACGTGTAAACTGTGTTTGTCTTTTAGTTAATTTCAGTTCAGCATATATTGGCAAGGTATGCAAAACATATGAGGAATTGAACACATTTGGGATGAAAATCAGAAGGCTTGTGACTTGACTTCCACATAATGAACACTGTCCTGAAGGTCCAGAAAAGTATGAAAGACATTATCGAAATATTCTGTCTCTTCTGTGTCAGCCAGGCCACAAGGATATGCTGTTTTAGGTTAAATCAAAGCATAAAAACTAGGGCTGTCAAATGATTAAAATTTTGAATCAAATTAATCAGGATATCACTGATTAATCACTGATTAATTTCAGTGGATTAATCATAATTAATCACTATTTGCAACGACACCTGAATCCTAACCATTTTTTCCTAAATGCATACCAAAAGATAAATAACAGGACACAGATACATAATTTTCATAATATGTCTGTTTATTAACACTGTTTATTAAATAATGGTGGTTTAAATCAAGCTGAAAAATACCATGATATTTGTCTTTGCAATGAGAACGATCTTTTACCTTTATGCCGGTTTCACTCTGCACACGTAAGCAGCGCGTATGCCGATCAGAAGCAGCCTGCGGCGATTGTGCTTTTATCACACTGGCAGCGTCAGTCGTGCGCAGCTGAACGGAAACTATCGCGTGAGGCACTGCTGCTCCTGCGCTGCCTTGTCCAAAGTATTCACAATGGCGCTGTCAGCAAGACTGATAGACTGTGACACTTCTCTGCAGCATGTGAGCGTCACAGTTCCTGTGTTTATAGCGTGTAAGATGAATTGCGGCAACCATGTTGCGTTCACTGACAGTCCCGAGGGTTGTCGTCTTGCCCCCACTTACGTCCAGCAGACAGGAACTGTTTACAAGAATCCGCAAAATGACGCTCCTCAGTTGTTAATATAGTCATCGTAAAAAGACTTCAGTTCCCACGTGTCACTGATGCAATGTGCAGTTACTCCGAGGTAATTGTTGTCCCACTTTCCTGATCCGTCACACCGCGCATGCGTGAAATGTGTTAAAAAAATTTACGTAATTAACCACAAAAGGTAATTAACGCCGTTAACGTGTTATTTTTGACAGTCCAAGTAAAAACACGTAGAAAATGTATCCTTGTCTCACGGCTGACACAGAAACTTTTTTTACGTTTACTGTCACTCACATAAAAAGAATGTAAAACTGCCTTATTCACTGGGAGCCATGCAAATATGTGTATACAGTATGACCTTGCAAAATCTCTACTTATTGACGCGTTTCTGCCATTGTGCAGTATAAAGTGTCTGTAAATGTGCTCCGGCTTATAAAACTGTATATAAAGGTGTTGAGTGTTGAGTTCTGTACCGCAGCTGTTGCTACCTTTCCCCTTAAGCACACAGGCCCCGTTTGGCCCAATACTAACAGCTTTAAGAAAGAAGCTTTTCTCCCACTCTTTGTGCTGTATTGATTCAGCTCAGAATCGAAAAACCTTGTGGCTCCTGTAGTTTAATCCAAATTCCCTTAGACGAAAGAGATCTAGAAAGAGAAAAACAGTGCTCAGCCCCAATTTCCAGGCCTCAAAGGGAACCGTTTGAAGTGCAGAATCTGGCAGCGTTTTTAGAGAAGATCGGCTGTCCTGTGTAATTGATCCGTCTGGAGGTCATAGTCCAACTGACCGTCTGCATATCAATCTCACCATCTCTGCTGCCCAACTTTTAGATCTTCTGATGTGGAAGCGAGCCATAACATTTGCAATTAGAAGGATAATTTGAATAATTAACCATGGCAGCTGGAAAAGCATCATGTGTAAACATGAGGCAAAAGTCAGATGAGGAAGTGTATGAATTAGGACTGACAATAAATAAAATGAATTGCATAATCAAATGAAGCATATATGAATATCTTGGGGGGAACCCCCAAAATAAAGATCATTAAAGACATTAAAGTGTTGTGGCAGTAGACATTACGCAAAATCTGAGCTTTTCATTCAAGCTGCATTTTGCATCAAGAGCAATGGATTTTAAGATGTAATGCCATGTAAAACAGCTAAAGGGATTCACCCAAAAAAATTCTGTCATCATTTACTTACCCTAATGTTGATCTAATCCTAGGCATCCAATCAGAGTTCTCACTCTCCCCGACAGCCCCGACATGCTGAATCGGGCCGACATGAGCCCGGCAAAAGCAGATGAGTGGAACATACCAAGCCGACAAGACCGACCGTCAACATCGGCCTGGCCTTAATACAGAGTATTTATGCAGTATGTACTCAGTAGTAGTGGGACTTGCCATGTTACTAAGTTATGGAACAGTTTGTAAATATTTCGATGTAATAGGCTTCTACTGTTTTACATTTGTAACAGATTGAGTCTGTTACACAGCTTTGAAACCAAAAGATTGTGTTGCAGACTTTACACAATGTACTCATTAATTCAAGTACACACACATAAGCTACTTAAAATAAAGTGTAACAAGATTGTACTTCTGTACTCTACTAGTGTACTTCATGTGTATCTCTACTGTACACTTTATCTAGCTACACCTTAGTTGGATTTAACCCTTTAGTACACAGCTTAAATACATCTAATTTCTTTCTAATTACACTAAAATTACAGAATGTCATACATTACACAGGCATGACCTACTTAAAATAAAGTGTATCAAGATTGTACTTAAGTGTAAGTAGCTGTGTAACAGACTTGGTCTTTAACGTGTAACAGTAGTTGTCTGTAATAATGTAGATGTAACAAACTGTAATTTCAGGCTGTTCCATAACATGAGTACATTTTATTTCATGTTCAAGTACAATGGTTACTACTGAGTACCTAATTAGGTAATTACTCTTTATTATGACACCTTAAAATAAAGTGTTGCCTTCATTTATTTATTATAGGGTTTTTTTGGTTTCAAACAGCCATTTGCAAAAAATCATTTAAGTAACCCCCCCCCCTCATTAATGTACACACAGCATTCCGTATTGACAGAATTTTTTTTTGCTGATTTATTAAAAAAAAAATCTGAAATATCACATGTTCCTAAGTATTCAGACCTTTTGCTTAGTATTTAGAAGAAGCACCCTTCTAATACAGCCATGATAATTTTTGCCGTTTTTCACACCTTGATTAGGGGATTTTCTGCCATTCCTCCTTGCTGATCCTCTCCAGTTCTGTCAGGTTGGATGGTAAACGTTGGTGGACAGCCATTTTTATGTCTCTCCAGAGATGCTCAGTTGGGTTTAAGTCAGGGCTCTGGCTGGGCCGTTCAAGAACAGTCACAAAGTTGTTGTGAAGCCACTCCTTGGTTATTTTAGCTGTGTGCTTAGTGTCATTGTCTTGTTGGAAGGTAAACCTTCGGCCCAGTCTGAGGTTCTGAGCACT